>JAODAL010019740.1:0-71199 GCA_025379985.1 Phyllomedusa bahiana | reverse complement strand
ACACCTTACACTCTCTGATAGGAAAAAAAAATGGTCTCAAGAATAGCGATGCATAAATTTTTGTTTTACACAATAAAACACTTTTTTTTTTTTTTAAAGTGCTTCAACATAAAAAAAACTATAAAAAATTGGTACCACCTAATCGAAACGACCCAGAGAGAAAGAAAACGTCATGGAACCCCGGGTGGAGCACTGTTAAAAATAAAAAACATACTAGGATTCAAAATGATACGATACAAATTAACTCATCCCGAAAAAACAAGCCCCTACACAAAAAAAATAAAAACTTTATGGCTTTCAACTAGGGCTTGAAAAAAGGTTTTTTCCTTTTTTAAATAAAAGGTTTTTATTTTGAAAAACAGAAAAACTAAAAAAAAAATATTTAAACGGGGTATCACGAATCTACGCCCTGAGTAAAACTACATTCTTTAACTGCAGGGTGACTGCTGAAAAAAATAAAAAAAAACTACCAGGAATGCTGTATTTTTGTTCAAAATGCCCCCAAAAACCAAAAAAAAAAAGTACAAAGCGCAATGCAACCCATAATGGTACTAATAAAAAAACTCATCCCGAAAAAAACAACCCCAAATCAAAAAACTGAAAAATTTAGGCTACAGAATGGGATAACATAAAAACGCAATTTTTTATAGACCTATTTCTATTGTAAAAAAGAATAAAACAAAAAAAACATAAAAAAATGAAATCATTGAATTGTACCAACTCCCATATAAATTATACTCATTACACTGCACACGCTGTAAAATTGAAGCCCAAAAAACAATGGCGGAATTGCGCCTCCCCCCCATTTTCATGGCCCAATGCAAACAAACCCTATGGAACACCTGTGGGCCCAAAATGCACAAACCCCCCTAATGAATCCCGAGGGGTTTGAACCCAAAAGTGGGGCGACTTCTGGAAGGTTTAAATTTTTTCGTACTTTGGGGCTTTGCAAATGCGACATGACCCCACCAAACTACTTTTCCAAAAAGCCAAATAACACCCCTCCCTTAAACCCCTGCCTCCCCCAAACAGCTTTTTTACACCCAAATGTAGGGTTTCCCCCGAACTTGGAAGAAATACGTAAAAAAAATTTTGGGTGCTTTTTACCAGATTCCCTTGTAAAAATAAAACATTTTCAGCAAAAATTTTGCAGATTGTTGGAAAAAATTTTTTTTTTCCCATTTCAACCGACGCTAAAAAATGTTTGTGACACACCTGTGGGTCGAAAACCACTGCACCCCGGGATATACCCCCAAAGGGGGTTATTTCAAATAGGGGGGTTTTTTGGGGGAGTTTAAGTTTGACCTCGGGGTGTCCAAAACCTGAAAGGGCGCCTAAAAAAAAATCGAAAATAAAATGAGCCCGAGTCCATAGGTGCCCTCCTATTCTGGGGCTTGGGGTTAAAGCCAAATAGCGCATGGGGCCACATTGGAATCTGAAAACGCAAATTTGGGGGAATTAAAAAATTTATTTCCTATCACATTACCGTTTTCTTTAAAAGGATAAAAATTGAAAATCTGAAAAAAAAGGAAATTTTAAATTTCACTTCCACTTTGCCTTTAAATTCCTGTAAAACCCCAAAGGGGTTAAAAACCCCAAAGCGTTTTAAATATTTTAAAGGGGTTGTAGTTTCTTAGATGGAGGAATTTAGGGGGGTACTAACATACAAGGCCCCAAAGTCACTTGAACGATGGTCCCTAAAAAATGATATTGCAAATTTTTTTGAAAAATTTTCTAAATTTCCAAGCCCCCTAATTCGTAAAAAAAAAAAAAAAAACATTTAAAAAAAATGGCCAACCTACAGCAGACATATGGGAAAATGCTAGTTATAAACATTTTGAGGGAAAAACTGTCAAAAAGCAGAAATTTTTGAAGTTTTAAATTTGGGAAATTTTTCATATATTTGATATTTTTCACAAAAAACAAGCATTTTTTTTGGACCCAAAATTTTTTTCTTTAAATTTTCCCGAAAAAACCACACATGGTAGGTTAAAAGGGGTTTTGCCACAAACTCATTTCATACGCTGCATCCCCTCTTCAGTCGTGTTCTCAAAGGGGGCTGTGTTTTTTTTGAATTGCATTCATTGACCCAGCAGATGACACACCAGGGCCTTTCCTCTCTCTGTAAAAGAAATTTTTTTGTGGTAGAGCTGTGAGTATCTACGTAGCCAGAGGTAAAATTTTTGCCTACAGCACAAGGGTCCTTTGGGTTTAAATCCCGCAGGGAAACCAAACCGGGGGATTTTATTTCTCTTTTTCAAGCACAGACCTTTCATTAGTTTTTTTTTTTTTTTTTTATTTGCACGTTTTACTAATTACTAACAACACAGAGGACAGGAGTAATGCAGCACCTGGGGTTTTTAACACTCAGAAGTTGCCTGAGAGAAAAGGTGCTGAGCATGTGCACCAGGACGGGAGCTTCACCCCCGGGCGTACCCCTTGAGACAGCTGTAAACATGGGCACTAAAGGAGCACTAAAACGAAAACGGGGCAGAATTTTTTAAAAAAGAGAAAAATGAAAATTTTATTTTTAATTTATAAAATTCTCCGTCAAATTTTACTTCATGGGAAAAAAAAGTTAAAAATTTTCCACAAAAGGACACATTTCCAATTTAAAAAAAAGGGGCTCTGCAAGGCCCAAAACTGGCTTTGGCGGTAAGGGGTTAACAGCCACACCTCTCTGTTCATAGCGCCACCTACCCTGTCCATGGTGACATCACTGCCTGCTGTTTCTTAACAGTAAAACAAGCGTTTGCTTATCTAAGTTACTGACAAACCTTTACAGCCTTGTAGCCTTTTGCCCTCCTGTTCACACTCTTCTTTTAGCAATGTCTCTAAGAAGGATCATCTAGGAATAGCAGAGATGATAGGTTTATCACTGCCGTGGAACCACCCACAGCCTAAACAGGAAAAAAAGAGCCTGAAGCTGGTTGTGGCTATGTGAAACAGCATGGTGAGACAACATATTTAACAGTGTCACTAAATGCACAGCGGGACTGATGTGCAGCTGTACCATGTCAGCGGCCAATAGTAAGCTTGCTGATCAGTAGTGGTTTAACCCCTTAACGAGCGCCCACCGACTTTCGAAGGAGGGTATTTCAAGTCATTCTTCGGCAGCGACGTCTTTAGGTAACCGTGACCACAGCATAACCAAAGGGCTATCCCTGCTCTGTCGGGTGATTGGGACTCCCAGTGACCAGACAGAACCCTGGGAGAGGCTGCACAGTCTGGCCTGGGGACCAACAGTAGCCCCAGGACTCTGTGCGTAAGAAGCCAGCAATCAGGGCAGACTGTGTCAAACTGACACTGATTATAATGTATTAGCAACAAAAAAAGTGCAGAAAAATTGTGCATACACTGAGCACACACACACAAAAAAAAAAAAACACCCCTACAAATATTAGGTATCCAAACGACCTTAATAACTTGTTAGATTAATTCTACAGGTTAAAGTGTGAAATGTGAATTATGTTAAAAAAAAAAAAAAAAAAAAAGAATTTGAAAAAAATCTGCAATTATTTAAAAGTGAACTTAAACTCTTCCACCAAAAGGTACAAATTGTCTCAAATAAAATGAGGCCTCATACAACTGCATCATTAAAAAAATAAAGTTACGACTGTTGAAATGCAAGGAGGCAAAAACCTAGAAAAAAAAAAAAAAATGATAAAAAAGTGCCGGTCATTAAGGCCTTTTCAGGGGTTCAGCTTAAGAGGTTTCTCGCTACATCATCTAATGATGGGAACAGTAAAAATCAGCACTTTTGCAATTAGTTTGCATTACCTAAATCATTTAATATAGCAGCTGTGAGCTAATCTGTGCGTGTCTAGAGCTATTCCTGCATCTGCAAAATGATTGTTCACTAGGCAATTATTAGTTCAAGGGATTTTCCGTATTCCGTATACTTTTTCCAATTTCAAAATAAACGGTTTTGCCAAAAAAATATGGAAAATGCACAATATGGAAAATGCACATTCTTCAGTCTGATTTCCATCTGAAAATGTACTATCGAAGTCAATAAGAAGGCCTGAAACCCAACCGGAAAGTTAATGAACCGTTTTTGGCACTGATCTTTACGCAGACCGAACCAGAAAAAAACCCAATAGTGCTCTTTAGGTCCCACCTATAGTGGGTTTGTAATTAATGAAAAACCATCCTAAAACCAATTGAAAATTCGGGCCAAAAAGTCAGCGAGTCCATTTTGGTGGAGTCGAAGTCGTTATAAAATGGACAGACTTCTAAAATACATAATAAATTAGTACAATGCAGTGCCAAGAGCAAGAAGAATTGGGTCTTACCAGTGCTACTGCTTCCATAATCTCCTCATCTGATGAGGCCAAAGGTAAGTTTGAAGAGTATATGGAGCAAGCAAAGTGCTGCTGTAGGGGAAAAAATTCCATAGCAAACAGATTGACCAGATTTCAGCAAAATTTTTCATTTGCTCTCAAAGACGTAGAAGAGTTCAACTGCTTTATCAAAACTGCCTGTGCATGAGGCACTTCCTTTATACACTGAAATTGTTAGAGAAGTTGTCCCATGTGGTCACTGCTTTGCCACCAACCCAAGTTAGTGTAGAGCGGCCGTTCTCTAGCCTGGAAATAATGAAATTAGATTTGAGATCATCTATGATGGAAGATCTGATGGAGATGATACTTTTTCTTATTCAGTACAATTTGTTAAAAATGTTTTTTCTTCCCACTTACTGTAGCATTTTGCATATTTACAATTTATTATTGTTCTACCTCAATATCTTGATTATTGCAGCATAAAAGGTGAGAAAAAGCCTAATGTCATGTTATTGCAGTAAAATAAACTGCCTTGGCATACCAACTCCACAGCCCTGGTCACTTGGCGCTCTAACAACCTCATCGCTCCCATCACTAAGTGATGGTGCCAAACTAACAGACAGGACAGGACTGCTGCAGAGACTGCTAGAGCTTCAACACTGCATTTGCGGTGGCTTAAAAGGGCATGTTCATTAGCAAGCTACGAGCTGACCATCTCAGAGAATGGGAAAGGCTCCTCCGCAACCATTTCTATTAAAGTTCCAGATATAGCTAAGTGAGTATGCTTGGCAGTATTCAGTACTCCCATAGTTAATGGGATGGACAGGTGCAAGCGTCGCCCTCCACATTCTCGGAGACTGTCAGCTTGTAGATTGCTATGTATGGCTACAACCGCCAAAGGATTGTTCACTAGGTGATCTTTCGTTGAAGGGATTTTACCGGCTGCCTGAACCCTTAAGCTGAACGCCTGAAAAGTAATTAATGACCAGAACATTTTTTTTAGTTTTTGCCTCCTTGCGTTTCAACAGTTGCAACTTTATTTTTTCAATGACACAGTTGTACGAGGCCTCATTTTATTCGAGACAAGTTGCACTTTATGGGGGAATAGTTTAAGTTCGCTTAGAAATTATTGCAGAATTTATTAACTTTTTTTTCACCATTCACACTTCACAACTTGTTAGATTAATTCTACTACAGTCGTGTGGATACCTAATATGTGTTGTTTTTTTTTGTGTGTAATGTGTGCACAATTCTTTTTTTATAAAAAATGTATTTTTATTTTTTTAACACTTTTTATGTTTTTCCTTTTTTTTTTTTTTTTTTTTTTAACCGTGTTACATTACAAAGTGAAGAAAAAAATGTTATATCACCATATATGGTAATACATTACAATCTGTGTCAGTTTGACACAGGCAGTGATCAGGGTAGCACACAGTCTGCCCTGATCACTGGCTTGTTACACAGACAGCTCTGGGGCTCCTCTAAGTCCCAGGGCTGACTGTGCAGCCATTCCCCGGGCTCCGTCGGGTCTCCGGTAGTCCAGATCACCCGATAGAGCAGGGAAACCATTTGATTGCGCTTTGATGATGATCTGCGGCAATCAAAGGGTTAAAGCATTGGGGAGCTGTGCTGGGAACAGGGCTGATTAGTACAGCCCCGTTCTCAGCGCTGCTGCGGCGCGGGGCTCCACAAACTACGATGTCTGCACCGACATCAAAAGACGTCGCTGCAGACGAACGACCAGAAATGCCCACTGCCAAAAGTCGGTGGGCGGTCATTAAGGAGTTAAAGGTCTGATTTCAAAAGACAGTTTTGCAAACAATATGGAAAATTCTTCATTTTCCTGATGGGAACAATTCCCTTTAAAGTTATTTTTTTCCCCCCAATCAGTTACTATTTCTTTTTCTTTTGTTGGAGCTGACCCATTAAAACAGTGTTTCTCAGCTCCAGTCGTCAAGACCCACCAACAGGTCGTTTTCGGATTTTTAAAATTCCGGGCTTTTAGCATTTGCACAGGTGATATCATTATTGTCAGTGCATTCTGTGGGAGATCCTGAAAACATGACCTGTTGGTGGGTCTTGAGGACTGGAGTTGAGAAACACTGCATTAAAAAGGTTTTCTCACAGAGCCACAGTCAGCTGCAGGATCCCACTTCCTGGTCAGGCTGTGGGCAAGTCTAAAGCATTGCTTGGAATATCAGCTTTGCTATTCGTAGCGGGGCCTGTTTGGTGATGGAGGATTCTAACAGCAGGGAAGAGGGATGGAGCGCTCGAATAGGTTAAAGTCTGTAAATATGTAATGTGTACAAGCTCCTGTGCTGCTGATAATAAACAGCAGGGAGTAACGTCACCATCCCGGCTGGAGGCTGTTCGAGCAAAGAGGTGGTCTGTAATGTAGGGAAGCTTGTGTGCACAAGCAGGAGATAAGAACTACTCTAACATGAAGCAAAATCAGAACACCGATGTATTTGGTAATAATCTTTGCCTACATGTTTAGAGCTAATCAATAAAATTAGAATATCCCTTTAAGTACAGGATACAATATAATACACACCCCCCCTAAACTCTTCCACACCCCGGCACCCCTCTCAATCCCCCCTCGCTCTGTTTCCACCCCCCAGCTTTTCCCACTCTGTTGTGATATGGTTACATCATAAATCCCCCGAACCTCCCATGCCGTCTCAAATTTTAACGTGCTGCCCCAATTTTCTCTGGAACATGCTACGGGGGCCCGATAGGCACACTCACCCCCCCCCTCATAGTTTTAAAGTCCCCTCAAAACCTTTCTCAGTCGGGCCCTACCAAAATCCCTAATGGCTACCCCCCCCCCCCCCCCCCCCCCCTCCCCCCCCTCACTCATCTCTAGCGCATAATTTCTGTCACTTCTCAAATTTTGGGGAAAATTGTAATAGTGTCTGTCAGGGGGAAAGGTCCACCCCGAATTTAATAAACCACCCCATATTTATGTCAATGTCGGACCTTGAAAACTAGAAATTTCACCGTTTTTTCACCCACACCCCCCTAATGATTGTAACCCTTTTGCAGGGGGGACCTCAACCTTGTTTGTTTAATTGTTTTTTTTTTATTGTGCAATGTATTGTCTGTCTGTACCTACACCCTACAAATTGTAAAGTGCTGTGGAATATGTTGGCGTTTTTTAAAAAAGGGTTTTATTAAGTAGATTTGAAATGAATTTTCTCAGCCGAAATCAAGATCATATCACATTGATTTTAGTGCAGGTTTACATAAAACAGAACAAAAAGAAACCTGCATTTAAAATGTACCACGTTTTGTTTTTGCATTAAAATGAAAAAAAAAATTTGTTAAAAACCCGGGGAAAAACCAAAAAAAACCAAAAACCTTTCCGTAAAAAGGACTGGGGGGAAAAAAAAAAAAAAAAAAAAGATACTCAATTAGAAAATACATATGAAATGTAGCAACACATCGACCATTTACAACGTAATGCTACATTTTTATGTTTTTTAATAAAGGAGGATCGATTTTATGACATTTTTCTTACATTAATTTTTGCTGGAATATTTTCGGTTTATTTTGGTTCTACTACTTCACACTGACGGGGTGGTTTCCCTGGGAATTGGGCTCCAGAACTGAGCTGGCATTTCTTCTTGTTTCTGGACAAACGGACACGCTGCAGACTTAGCTATCTACACTGCAGGTCAATTTTAGAATAAAAAAATTCTGCAGTATGTGGAGGACAGGTATACTCTGTTAACTGCTACTATATGCCAGGGTGGATTTCCCATCCATAAATCTGCACTAAAGGTCTGCAGTGTGTTCACTTACAGGATGCGCCATCCCCTTTTGCCCATTTGGGAAAAACTATTCCTATTCTCCAAAAGGAAAAAGGGGACGGACAAATATTGTTAGGTGGTAGGGTTAGACACAAAACCAAACATCAATGGGGCCCGGCCCTTTAGAACAGTAGCCACATAGCACTATAGCTCCCTTGCAATGAGGCATCACTGGATCTTGCCTCACAGCCGGAGCGATCACGAGATGCAATCAGAGGAGATGAATGTAGAGGAGACAAAATAAAAGCAGTTGTAGAAGAGGAAAGGAAATGGATTAAGGGGGTCAGACTAATGGATCCTATGAACCTGGCCGTGCAGTGAACACATAGGAAGCTGTCAGCTACTGAAGGAACAGGCCAGACCAGTGGAAAGCGCCTGTGCCACAGACTGGCAGCACAAAGAGGCTGAGGCCGCGGCCCTCCTCACACGTGCGATCATTACCGAGTCTTCATCATCACACACCCCACTTGTGAGCGGGCCGTGGTCTCCCCCCGCCCCCGCACATGGGCAAGCCATTCTTCACTCCCTACCTTAAGCGCATCCAAACCACAGAGCCGAGACTTGCGATCCTGATCCTTGATGATGATGAAAGGGCGCCCATATTCATCGAAGGCGAGGGTGCCTAGAGCAGACATGATGACGACGACGCTGGGAGACCGTACAAGCAGACCCACCCGTCTTCAACTGTCTCCAACCGGCGAATTAATGCGCATGAGCAGTAGGGAAAAGCCGTCACTTTTCGGCAGATTCTGGAAGCGTCTACCGTGGGACATACCACTGTGCAAAGAGGGGGATCACTCCACTTTACAAACTAATTCTGCACATATATTTTTAGTTACATATGTATCATTTTAATAAGCGTATATTTATATACGTTTTACATAACAAATTTATATATAATAATAACGAACAATGATTTTTTTTTAACTTTAAAAATCCCCCCCGCCAATTGGTTTGCACCGCCTTCTGTGGGCGGTCTCGTAACGGATGCGTTTTGGGTTTTCTTCGATAAAGTGAGTTTTACTGGGCATTGTGCCTCCTAGTGTTGTCTATGTCGTGTCACAGTGGTCATTGGGGGGCTAGTTCTGGTCTTGGCTGTCACGATCTGGTCACTAGTGTAGGCACATGAGCGCCATGTGCTTCTTCTGTCTCCTCCTCTTCCTCAGCTCCCAGGAGTTTCCGGTGTCTGTTCTGTACGTAACTCAGAAAGGTCAGTTGTATTGGCAGTTTCCTAACAGCAGCGTCTCATTCATGTAAATGACAGGCTCGCTCCCATTACTGTCTAATGTGCTTCTGTATTCACTCTCTGTGGATTAAGATTATAGTATATTTTGGAGTAAAGTGAGATAACGAATAAGTGATCCACACAAAACAGGACGAGAATCCCTGAAAATACAATGGATGTTCTTACCACTGACGTATGTCAGAAGCATCCGTGTAAGGCAATATAATCCACCAGTCAACAACACAGGACATTTGAGAACGTCCTGATGCCAGAAAGTTCCTATGTACCGGATCTACTCCATCTGCTACATAAGAGGCTGTTGTCACACCCACCGCTAACAAGAGGAGAACTGAGCTGGCTCCTTTAGACCATGGGTCCCCAACTCCAGTCCTCAAGGCCCACCAACAAACAGGTCATCTTTTCTGGCTTTCCTTAGCATTGCACAGGTGATTTAATTATTGTCAGTGCATTCTCTGGGATATTCTGAAAACATGACCTGTTGGTGGGCCTTGAGGACTGGAGTTGGGGAACACTGCTTTAGACAGCACCATTCCTCGCTGCGATCAGGCCCCCATGGCGAGATTGCGGTATGCCAATCCGTTAACATGGCGGCTGGAAGCCTAACGAAGCCTTCCATTGGCACCATGTTTAGCTTTTTATTCCTGTCCCAGAAAGGAGCTAATAGAACACCCATGCAGAAGGGTGTGCTGCCATTTGCTCCCCTATTGACCAATAGGTGGACTTTGTTACTGAAAAGAAAAAAAAGTATAAAAAATATTAAAAGTTCAAACCACCCTGTTTTTGCCATTTTACAAATACAAAAAGAAACAAAACATTTACACACAATTGGTATCGCTGTTTCTGTAAAAGTCAGATCTATTAAAATCTGACATTAATTATCCCATATGCTGAACATTGTAGAAGAAAATAAATTCCGAACTTCAGAAATGTGTTTTTTTTTTGTTTTTTTTTATCATTTCACATACCCTAAAAATTGTAATAAGAAGTGAACAAAAAGTTGCATCTATCTCAAAATTGTACCAATAAAAAGTACACTTCAGCCTGTTAAAAATGCGCCCTCACTCAGGTCAATATGTGGAAGAACAAAAAAGTTATTGGCCGCAAATTTAATAGATATAGGTTTGCTTTTTTTTTTTAAACAGTACCAAGCCATAACGAAAACCCTACATAACTGGTATCATATCGACCTGCAGAATACAGACAACGCATCATTTATACCTCGGCGTGAATGCTATAAAACAAAAAAAAAAACATGGCAATAGTACGTTTTTTCACACTTTACCCTACCCCCCCTGCTTATCCTAGGTCTATCAGGTACTGGATAGTCTATGGTCATCTGTTTTCAGGCCAGTATGTGCACATACTGTATACCCTGCTTATTCCAGGTCTATCAGGTACATTATAGTTTGGATTCATTTGTTTTCAGTCCAGTATGTGCACTTATACCCTGCTTATTCCAGGTCTACTGGGTACAGGATAGTCTGTGGTCATCTGTTTTCAGTCCAGTATGTGCACATATACCCTGCTTATCCCAGATCTATCAGGTACAGGATAGTCTGTGGTCATCTGGTTTCAATCTAGTATCTTCACATATACCCTGCTTATTCCAGGTTTACTGGGTACAGGATAGTCTGTGGTCATCTGTTTTCAGTCCAGTATGTGCACATATACTCTGCTTATCCCAGGTCTATCAGTTACAGGCAGGCTCGGGCTGGCAGGCAGTCCTCGACTCCCGGGGCCGCGCGGTGTCAGCGGAGCAGAGCGCCGCTAGCACTCCGCTGTACACACTGGCAGGCGTTAGGCCTTAAGCCTTCCAGGTCCCAGCGTCTAGTGGTGACGTAGACGGCACGATGATGTCACATCACCGCGCCGCCTTTGCCTGGCGCCACTAGGGGCCGGTGGGGAGCTCGTCGCGGCCAGGTGCGGGAGAAAGGGGAGTGTTTTTTTTGTTTTGTTTGTTCTACCTAAAGGGGGCCCTGACTACCAGCAAGCTAGCTAAAGGAGGCCCTGACTACCAGCAAGCTAGCTAAAGGAGGCCCTGACTACCAGCAAGCTAGCTATAGGAGGCCCTGACTACCAGCAAGCTAGCTATAGGGGGCCCTGACTACCAGCAAGCTAGCTAAAGGAGGCCCTGACTACCAGCAAGCTAGCTATAGGGGGCCCTGACTACCAGCAAGCTAGCTAAAGGGGGCTCTGACTACCAGCAAGCTAGCTAAAGGAGGCCCTGACTACCAGCAAGCTAGCTATAGGAGGCCCTGACTACCAGCAAGCTAGCTATAGGAGGCCCTGACTACCAGCAAGCTAGCTATAGGAGGCCCTGACTACCAGCAAGCTAGCTATAGGAGGCCCTGACTACCAGCAAGCTAGCTAAAGGGGGCCCTGACTACCAGCAAGCTAGCTAAAGGGGGCCCTGACTACCAGCAAGCTAGCTATAGGAGGCCCTGACTACCAGCAAGCTAGCTAAAGGGGGCCCTGACTACCAGCAAGCTAGCTAAAGGAGGCCCTGACTACCAGCAAGCTAGCTAAAGGGGGCCCTGACTACCAGCACGCTAGCTAAAGGAGGCCCTGACTACCAGCAAGCTAGCTAAAGGGGGGCCTGACTGCCTGCACACTCTCTGAAGGGGGCCCTGACTGCCTGCACTCTATCTTAAGGGGGCCCTGACTGCCTGCACCCTATCTGAAGGGGGCCCTGACTGCCTGCACACTATCTGAAGGGGGCCCTGACTGCCTGCACACTATCTGAAGTGGGCCCGGACTGCCTGCACACTATCTGAAGTGGGCCCGGACTGCCTGCACACTATCTGAAGCGGGCCCGGACTGCCTGCACACTATCTAAAGGGGACCCTTACTGCCTGCACACTATCTAAATGGGGCCCTGACTACCTGCACACTATTTAAATGGGGCCCTGACTACCTGGACACTAGCTAAAGGCGGCCCTGACTACCAGCAAGCTAGCTAAAGGGGGCCCTGACTGCCTGCACACTATCTGAAGGGGGCCCTGACTGCCTGCACACTATCTGAAGGGGGCCCGGACTGCCTGCACACTATCTGAAGGGGGCCCGGACTGCCTGCACACTATCTGAAGTGGGCCCGGACTGCCTGCACACTATCTGAAGTGGGCCCGGACTGCCTGCACACTATCTGAAGTGGGCCCGGACTGCCTGCACACTATCTGAAGTGGGCCCGGACTGCCTGCACACTATCTGAAGTGGGCCCTGACTACCAGCAGGCTAGCTAAAGGGGGCCCTGACTACCAGCACGCTAGCTAAAGGGGGCCCTGACTACCAGCACGCTATCTAAAGGGGGCCCTGACTACCAGCATGCTATCTAAAGGGGGCCCTGACTACCAGCATGCTATCTAAAGGGGGCCCTGACTACCAGCACGCTATCTAAAGGGGGCCCTGACTACCAGCACGCTATCTAAAGGGGGCCCTGACTACCAGCAAGCTATCTAAAGGGGGCCCTGACTACCAGCACGCTATCTAAAGGGGGCCCGGACTGCCTGCACGCTATCTAAAGGGGGCCCGGACTGCCTGCACACCAGGGCTGTGGAGTCGGTACCCATTTTGCAGGAGTTGGAGTCGGTATAATATGGACCGACTCTCAAAATATATTATAAATTGGTACAGTTAGTTCAATGCAGTGCCAAGAGCAAGAGAAATTGGGTCTTGCCAGTTCTACTGCTCCCATATCTTCAGCCTCATCAGATGAGGAGTTTCATTATGAAGTATTTGGATGACATGGAGCAGGCAAAGTGTTGCCGTAGGGGAAAGATTTCGCTCCCAAGGCAAACAGATTGACCAGATTTCAGCAAAATTTTTCAATTGCTTTTAAAGAAGTAGAAGAGTTCAACAGTTAATCAGACCTGATTGTGCCTCAGGCAATTCCTTTATACTCTGAAATTGTAAGAGATGTTGCCCATGTGGTCACCGCTTTGCCCCCAACCCAAGATAGTGTAGAGAGGCCGTTGTCTAGCCTGGAAATAATGAGATTAGATTTAAAGGGGTTGTCTCACTACAATGATTACTTTTTATGTTAAAGATCTTGCAAAAACAAGTTACTTTGCAATATATGTCCATTAACAGTATCCTACCCATTCTGAGATATCCCCTCTTTTATGGGCTGCATCAGCTCCTCAGATCGCTGTAGTTACAGACCTGTTCAGTCTCTCGTGATAGGCTGCCAGCACTGGTTGCTATAGCTACAGACCTGGCTTCTACTGCAGCCTAGTAGAAGCCAAGAAACACGCCTCTGAATTCAAAATGAAATCAAGAAAACAGGGCTGAGGTAAGAGGAATCAATGTAGTGAGACAACCCCTTTAAGGTCATCTATGAAGGATGATCTGATGGAGGCAATACTATTCCTCAGAACAAGTTCATAGACTCCACAAGTGCTATTCATTAAATTTTTGTTGAAAACTTTTTTTTTTCCCCCACTTACTGCAGCGTTTTGCAGATTTACAATTTATTAAGTTTCTTGTGTTCTAAAGTCGTATCCAATAAATATATTTTACATCGATAAGCAAAAGCTTAACAATATTTTGAACTTTTGAGTTTCAGGCTCTATATCTCGCCATCCACTGCAGCTTTTAATGTGAGACTCCCATCATTTTATAGACCATCTTGGCTATCTCATACATAACTTTGATCTTCTTGCCACCATTTAGCATATGCTTAGTTCTGCAGATTCGTGTCATGTAACTGCCTTGTTACTCTTTTGCTCCTGGTGGTGGAACAATCTTTTCCCTTTTGTTACTACAACCTGTACTCGCATTCCCTTATAGCTCAGTGTGTTATTAGGCTGATTCCCAAGAGAAAGGTCACTGGTCCGAGCAGCCATGAAGAAGATTTCACAAGAAAAGAGAAGCAGCAGCACCCAGCTCATCAATAGTGTCTCTGGGCCAAGAAAATTGCCAAACTGTATCATGTGAGGCCCTGACAGCTGGAAGAATATGCAATGAAGTCCATCCATCCATTCAAAAGCCAAGAGGTGGATGTCCAGGCAAAATATCAGCGTCAACAAGTCGCTTATCACAAGGTTGATCAGTTCTAAAGTGACACACGGCAGTGGAGGTGGCTCGTAGGCTTCGTAAGAGTGAGATCACAGACGTCCATGCAACACTCATTACACAGGTCTGGAATAATGGCCCGAAAAAAGGTGATGAAGCCTCAACTTCAATCTCATAAAAAGCGTCGGCTCGAGTTTTGTAAAAAAGTATGAAAGATGGAAGATTTGAAACAGGTGATTTGGAGTGATGATATGAAAGTCAATAGACTGGTGCAAATTGGTCTGGAAGAATCAAGGGAAAAAAGGGCTAATGGATCGAGAAACTGAGGAAACTGTCAGGTTCGGTGGAGGAAGCCTGATGATATTGGGGTTGTTTCAAAGCCAAAGATGTTGGATACTTGACCAGGATCGATGTTGATCTCAATGCTGAGCTATATGTGGGTATTCTATAAGATGAGTTACTTCATACACTCGAGTACTATGGGTATGAAAAGGACGACATAGTGTTCCAGCAGGACAATGACCTGAAACATACATCACGGTTGAAGAAGGAATGGTTCAATAACAATGAAGTAGAATTGCTGTATTGGCCTCCACAGTCCCCAGACCTCAACCCCGAACAATTGTGGGTAGAGGTGAAGAAAAAGCTCTATTCATATCCAAATCCAGTCTGCACCAACATTGGGAATGTGTAGAAGAGTCCTGGATCAGATTTTGGTCAAGACATGCTTGAATCTGATCCAGAGCATGCCCAGAAGGATTCAGGTAGTGCTGCAAGCCAAAGGTGGACTTACCGAATACTAACAAAATAATAAAAATTTACATTTTTATTTTTAGGAGCAAAACAGTAACAATGCAGTTACATGACAAGAATCTGCAGAACTAAGCAGATGCCAAATACTTGCAAGTCAAATTTGTGTATAAGATAGGTAAGATGATTGTCTATAAAATTTTAGCCTAATGTACAAAGCTGTAGTCAGGCTTGGACTGGGCCGCCGGGGGATCGGTGAATCCCCCGGTGAGCCCCGAGCCGCTGTGGGCCCTGGAGGCAGTGCTGCCACTCCCCGAGGCCCGTCCGCGCATCCGGTCACTGAACGCTCAAGCCCTGCGTCCTGAGCGCCCAGAGACCGGGCCGGGGCTGCGCAGTGTTAGCGAGCCGAGCGCCGCCTCCGCTGATTACCCTGGCAGGCTTAAGGCCTGCCGGGCGCCGGCCCCTACTGCTGACGTAGGCGGCATGGTGACGTCGCATCACCGCGCCGCCTATGCAGGGCTGCAGTAGAAGCCGGCGGCGGGAGCCGGAGCCAGGTAAGTGGCTGTTTGTTGTTTTTTTATTTTTTTTATTCTACCTACAGGGGCCCTGGCTAATGAA
Source organism: Phyllomedusa bahiana (assembly GCA_025379985.1). Lineage (NCBI taxonomy): Eukaryota > Metazoa > Chordata > Amphibia > Anura > Hylidae > Phyllomedusa > Phyllomedusa bahiana. The sequence goes on along the minus strand of JAODAL010019740.1, from coordinate 55,480 downwards.
AGGGGGACCCTGTCTATCTAAAGGGGGCCCAGGCTACTAAAGCGGCCCTGACTACCTCCACAGTAGCTAAGGAGGGGGGGGGGGGGGCCGCCTGACTTCATGCACACTAGCTAAAGGAGGCCCCTAATTACCTTTATACTACCTAAAGGGGCCCTAACTGCCTGTATACTATCTGTATACTATCTATACTGCCTGTATACTATCTAAAAGAGACCCCTAACTGCCTGTATAATATCTAAAAGAGACCCCTAACTGCCTGTATAATATCTAAAAGAGACCCCTAACTGCCTGTATAATATCTAAAAGAGACCCCTAACTGCCTGTATACTACCTAAAAGAGACCCCTAACTGCCTGTAGACTACCTAAAAGAGACCCCTAACTGCCTGTATAGAACCTAAAGGAAGCCTTAACTGCCTGTATAGTACCTAAAGGAGGCCTTAACTTCCTGTATAGTACCTAAAGGAAACCCCTAACTGCCTGTATAGTACCTAAAGGAGACCCCTAACTGCCTGTATCCTACTCAAAGGAGACCCCTAACTGTCTGTATAGTACCTAAAGGAGGCCCTAACTGCCTGTATACTACCTAAAGGGGGTCCCTAACTGCTTGCAGCCTATATAAAAGGGAACCTAACTACCTACAGCTTACCTAACTGGGGGAAACCACCTACCTACAGCCTAACTAATTGGGACTCACCAACACCTACCTACAGCCTACCTAACTGGGGTCCACCAACCTAAATGTAGCCTATCTACTTGCCTAACTGGGGCCTGCTTAACTACCTGGGGGCCATTTACCTACCCACCTGTGGCTAGGTACCCACCAGCCTGCCTGGGGCTGGCCTACCAACTTATCCAGCGAGAGTCTACCTGCCTCAATAGGGCCTATCTAGTTACCTGGGAGCTTGCCCATTTGCCTACCTACCTAGGGTCTTGCCTACCTACCTAGTTATATAATTGAGAGGGCAGCAGCCCATAGTTGTAGTATTATCTCCAGGGGGTTAGTCCTCTCCCCACCTTCCAGCCCCTTAGGATGCTAGGCCTCTAAGTTATGACTTGTACCCGCTCTCCCACCCCTGGGTAGTTTGTACAGAGGTGGGAATAGGTAAAGAGATACTGGAAAATTGAGGATTCTAAGAGATTTGTGTGTCATTTCTGCAGGGATGAGCTGTGGCCGGGAGAAATCATCATGGCGGTGTGGAACGGATGCAGAAGAAAAGGGAATAAGACCAACTCGTGAGAGAAGAGAACAACTCCTCAGATAAGACATCTCCGGTGAGTCCATGATTTCAGGGGTTATTTTTTTATATTGTAATGTGATGGTGACCTGAGCTGGTGTCGGACCACTATGTGGTCTCCATATAGCAGTGTTGTAGATTATATCGGCGCGGGTATAGTGGCAGCGTACATGTGTTCCTGATTGTAAGAGTGAGGGAACACCTGACCCTGTGATAGGAGTTACACTTTCTTGCTGGTGTTTAGTTTAGGAGGTGGTGAGGCGCATGACCAAGGGAAACGTGGAGGGGGATATGGATGGAACTACTTAGCCATGTGTCTATGATATGTTAGACTGACAAATTTGTGACTCCCTTGCTATTGTACTACACATTACAGTTCTGTTTTGCACTCTGTATTATGTGGTAAAATGGACGCATTTATGTCCACGAGACCGGTAATATTTTCATGTACAGTGGGGTGGGCCCCCCAAGATCAACTCCCCTTTGGACCCCAGACATCCCAGTCCGACACTGGCTGTAGTGGATGGTAAGATATGGAGCTTGAAAGTCAGAAGTCAAAACATTGTTACCATTTTGCTTGTCGATTTATGTTCTACCTAAATAGCTTAATAATTGTATCATAAGGTGATAAAAAGCCTGATGTTACCATTACTACAGTAAAGTTATCACTTAAACATGTGCCATGTATGAGGGAGTCAGAGCTTTGGCTTACCGACTCCACAGCCCTGCTGCACACTATCTAAAGGGAGGCCCTGACTGCCTACACACTACCTAAAGGGAGGCCCTGACTGCCTGTATACCCGAACTGCCTGTATACTACTTAAAGGGGGCCCCTAACAGTCTGCATACTACCTAAAGGGAAGCCCTAACTGCCGGGATACTACCTAAAGGGGGCCCTAACTGCCTGGAAACTACCAAAAGGGGGGCCCTAACTGCCTGCAGCCTACCTAAAGGGGGGCCCTAACTGCCTGCAGCCTATTTAAAGGGGGCCCTAACTATCTACAGCTTACCTAACTGGGACTCGCCAACACCTGCCTACAGCCTACCTAACTGGGGTCCACCAACCTAACTGTAGCCTATCAACTTGCCTAACTGGGGCCTGCTTATCTACTTGGGGGCTACTTACCTACCCACCCGTGGCTAGGTACCCACCAGACTACCAACTTATTCAGTGGGGGTCTACCTACCTAAATAGGGCCTATCTAGTTACCTGGGGCCTTGCCCATTTGCCTACCTTGGCCGGGACAAGTCATCATGGCGGTGTGGAACGGATGCAGAAGAAAAGGGAATAAGAACGACTCATCAGATAGGACGTCTCCTGTGAGTCCCTGATTTCAGGGGTTATTTTACTTCTATACTGGATCAGTGCTATATTTACTGTAATGTGATGTGACCCGAGCTGTTATCGGACCATTATGTGGTCTCAATATGGCGGTCTTGTAGGTTATATCGGCGCGGGTATAGTGGTTGCGTACACTTGTCTCTGTAAAAGTGAGGGAACACCTGACCATGTGATTAGAAGTTACTTTTACTTTCTTGCTGGTGTTTAGTTTAGGAGGTGGTGAGGCGCATGACCAAGAGAAACGTGGAGGGGGATATTGTATGTGAGCTGGTGGAGGAGGATATGGATAGAGCTACTTAGCCTTGTGTCTATGATATGTTAGACTCTGACAAATGTGGGAGACAAACCGATATGAGACAGACAGATATGTCTGTAGTCATCTTTTTTCAGTCCAGTATGTGCATTTTACCCTGCATATCCAAGGTCTATCAGGTACAGTATAGTGGTCATCTGTTTTAAGTCCAGTATTTGCACATACAGTGCTTTGTGAAAGTATTCGTCCCCCTTGAACTTTTCAACCTTTTGCCACATTTCAGGCGTCAGACATAAAGATATAAAATTATAAATTTTTGGGAAGAATCAACAAGTGGGACACAATTGTGAAGTGTGAATGAAATTTATTGGCTATTTTAAACTTTTGTAAAAAAAAACCCTGAAAAGTGGGGCATGCAAAATTATTCGACCCCCTTAAGTTAATATTTTGTAGCGCCACCTTTTGCTGCGATTACAGCTGCAAGTCACTTGGGGTTTGCCTCTATCAGTTTTGCACATCGAGAGACTGAAATTCTTGCCCATTCTTCCTTGGCGCACAGCTGGAGCTCAGTGAGGTTGGATGGAGAGCGTTTGTGAACAGCAGCTTTCAGCTCTTTCCACAGATTCTCGATTGGATTCAGGTCTGGACTGTGACTTGGCCATTCTAACACCTGGATACGTTAATTTGTGAATCATTCCATTGTAGATTTTGCTTTATGTTCAGGATCATTGTCTTGTTGGAAGATAAATCTCCGTCCCAGTCTCAGGTCTTTTGCAGACTCCATCAGGTTTTCTTTCAGAATGGTCCTGTATTTGGCTCCAACCATCTTCCCATTAATTTTAACCATCTTCCCTGTCCCTGAGAAGAAAAGCAGGCCCAAACCATGATGCTGCCACCACCATGTTTGACAGTGGGACTGGTGTGTTCAGGGTGATGAGCTGTGTTGCTTTTACGTCAAACATATCGTTTTGCATTGTGGCCAAAAAGTTCGATTTTGGTTTCATCTGACCAGAGCACCTTCTTCCACATGTTTGGTGTCTCCCAGGTGGCTTGTGGCAAACTTTAAACAAGACTTTTTATGGATATCTTTGAGAAATGGCTTTCTTCTTGCCACTCTTCCATATAGGCCAGATTTGTGCCGTGTACGGGTGATTGTGTTCCTATGGACAGACTCTCCCACCTCAGCTGCAGATCTCTGCAGTTCATCCAGAGTGATCATGGGCCTCTTGGCTGCATCTCTGATCAGTCTTCTTTTGTTTGAGATAAATTTAAAGGGGGAACCTGGCCCTTGGTAGTTTTGCAATGGTTTTGATACCCTTTCCCCTCTCAATATGACCTTGCACGGGCCCCTTTGGGGATGTTTAAATTTGGGAAATCTTTTTTTACCCAAAACCCGGGTTTTAAACCCTTCTCCACAAAAAGTATCACGGACCTCCTGGGGGTTTTCCCCCCTTGTCTTCATTTTTCCTGTTCGTTTTAAAAACAAACCCTGAAAAAATAACAGAGCAGGGCTTTTATACGGACTTAAATTACACACAGGGGGATTAATTTACATCATCATCATTTGGGGATAACATTGGATCATTCAGAGATCCTAAACTGAACTTCGGGGTTAGTTTGCGCCCCGAAACCCAAACCCAAAATAAAATTGCACCACACTTTTCAGTTTGTTTTTTGTTTTTTAAAAAAGGTTAAAAAATACCAATAAATTATTTTAATTATTTTCCGGGACCCATCAGATACGGGATAGCCCTGTGGCCCATCTATTTTCAATCTATTTATTTTTTGCATATCCCTGCAAAATCCAAGGCTGCCCGGGGTACAAATAGCCCCTTTTATCTTTTTCAGTCCAGAAATGTGCACAAATACTTTTCTTACCCAATCTATCAGTACGGGAATTCCTGTACCGGGATAAAACATGGAAAAAGGGAGTCACTACAGGCCAGTAAAACAAGTAAACACACCCCTGAATTTAAAACTGAAAACAGGACGGAGGGAAGATGAATTGATCTAGTGAGACAACCCCCTTTAAAAACCTTAGTCCTTTTAAAGGGATCTTTTATTTGTTTTTAAACTAAATAAAATCATCAAAATCTTTATTCTATTTATATTATTTTGTTCAGTTAAACTCTAAGTTTTGCCTCATGATTCTTTGATGACATAGTAATATCTCATATTTTTTATTTCACAGTTTTTAAAATCACATTATTTTGATCACGAACTAAAAAGTCCAAAGTAAACCCCTTTGCCCACAAACAACTAGAAAAACTAGATTAAATTTAAAAATCCTTGAAGTTGTAACAGGTTTTTCTGGAACCATCTGACTGCAGTGTAAACCCCCCACTGGGGGAAGGTGTGTGTGTGTGTGAGGATATATCCATAGAGCAATTGCAACGATAAAAATGGTCCCACATATGCCCCCCAAAAAAACTCAAGCCTGGGGAAATTAGGGGGCCATGACACTTTTAAAGCCTTTGTCATCTCTTCAACCAATTCACATTTTTTTTAAAGTTTATAGTAGCAAATTTTTTACTGGGAAAATTCCCCTTTTAAGACAATAAACAAAAGGGGGTAATTATCGTAGTTGGGTTCCCCACACAAATCAGTTGAGTGCCTTCCACTTTGATAAACCATGAAAACATTTCCCAGACCGTAACGCTGCCACCACTAAACTTTTGTTTTTTCCAGCATGGCCGCAGGTTTTTTTTTGTTTTTGGGGTTTTTTTCTCACCTGACACAAACAATTTCCCTCTGTTAGATTAAAACTGAAAATTGATTCCTTTGGGGAAAGGAAACCCCTTTGTGAATCAGCGAAGGTTTTTTTTTTGTTCGCCGTAAAATTGAAAACCTTGTTCACTACTGCAACTTTTTTAGCAAAATTTTTGTGATCATCTTTCTGGGTTTTAAATTTCCCAAAAATTGTAGGGTTCCTTAAAATGTTTTCATTAACCCAGCTGGAAACCCCCTGTTTTTAATTTTTGGGTATGACTGCTCCAAATTTGGTCAGTCCACCCTCGGGACCCATTGTTTGTTTTACAGAGCCACAGGTACTTTTAGCTGCACATCCTGGGTTTGGCTTGGGGTGGTTCTACAGCAGTGATTTAAAAATACACTCTGCTAATTTTTAACTGTCCCGGTTTTAAGGGGACATTTTGCTGGATTTTTTAAACCGCATTCACAAGGCTACAGAGCTCTAAAAATAAAGCTTTTCATAAGTAATGTAAAAAAACCCCATTTATCCCGATCCCCCCCAAAAAAGCAGGGAAATGTCCTCACTTCCTAGCCACTGGGGCAGCCTGTAAGAGCAAGAGATTTTGGCCAAATAACTAGGGGGAACTTTTGTAAAAAGCAGGGAATTAAAGGGGCTCCAAAATTTTGAAAAGAACAAAAACCCAAAAAGGGTTTTAATTGTTAAAAGGTCTTTAATAACCCTTGCAAATTTTTTAAAACAAAACAATGAAAAAAAGGGGGTTTCCCCTTTTTTTCCCCCTTTAACCCCGTGGGGCATATCATACATCCGGGTTCCCTGCCAACTCTAAAGCAGAGTTTTCCCCATTGCTGCGGTAAAGTCAGCTGATATTACAGCTACATCTCGCAGCTGGGTCCCCAACGGGAGATCTTTCCCGGGTTGGGGGGGGAATTTAAACCCCCTTAGCTATCGCTATGATGATCGTATACTAGGGGGAACACAAAAGGGACGATCTAAACCCCTTACAATTCCCCCTGGGGGAAAAGAAAAAAAAAATGTGAAAAAGTAAAAAAAAAAAAAACAGAAAAAAACAAACCCCCTAAAATGAAACCGTACACCGCCCCTTTTCCCCCTTGCAAATGCCAATCCCCCCAAAAGATAAAAAATAAAATACCCCAATTAGTACCCGTGTGCGTAATGACCTACCCATAAAAACGTCCGTTTAATTTAAACCCTCTTTGGGAAAGCTTAAAAAAAAAAAAAAAGGCACCTACTTTTTCCAAAAAACCGACCGGGGAAAACTTATTGACTTTATATAAGCCTAGGGGGAAAAAAGCATGCGGGGTACTGGGGAATTTTAAAAAAAAAATAGATACCAAAAAAAATTACATAGGCATTTAAAAGTCCCCCCTAGGCCCGATATAGGCAGCTATATGTCCCCCCAAGCAGGTTAAGGCTGGTTTAGGCCTATATTCCCCAAGGCAGGTTTTGGGCCCCTACGGGGATAGGTCTTCAGACAGCTATAGCAGAGTATAGCAGTATAGGTTTCTGGCAGGGGGATAGGGCCTCTGGGAGGTATAGCAGGGTTTAAAAACAAAAAAAACCCACTACCCGGCTCCCGCTGCTCCGTCTCCCTCGCCCCCCGCCTCCTCGCTGTCCGTCTCCCCCGCGCTCTCCTGCATTTCTCGGGGCCCGGCGGGTATGTTTCAGGGCCCCCACGCAGCGTGATGACACACCTGCCTGGCCCGGAAACCCCGGAGGCCGGATTGCGGCCCCCGAGTCCACTGCAAGCAGAACGCTCGCTCTCTGCCCGCGGGGTTCTCTTCTCCTGCTTCGCTCCGAGGATCGCATACGGGGGGAAAGATGGCTGACGCGCCCAGGGCCACCGCGGGGCCCGGGCGCGTCACTGTACTCGCCTTTTAAATTATATCCTCCCTGGGATCGCATATAATGAACGTCCCGTCGGGCACAGGCCATCGCAGCGCCGAGCGCCGACAGTGACCGCGTAAATCGAGGGGTTTTTTAGCACATTTTTTTTGCTGAAAAACTTGCTTTATCAGTATATACGGGGTTCTTTCAGTGCCCAAAAGGAAGAAAAAGGGGGCTTGCCCGGGTACGCTCCCGTATCTTTTAACTTTATCAATGATGAGTTAATTGATACTGGAGCGGGAAAGCGTTGACGAGGGAAAAGATTTTTTGCCACCACCCAAAAATTATGTAGAAGGGGCCCTTCTCTAGCCTGGAAAATGAATTAGATTAGGGGGTTTTATGGAGGACTATGGGGACTATTTCCAAAAATTCCTAGACCCACAAAATTTTTTCAAGACGTTTTTGTTTAAAAATTTTTCCCCCCTTACGCAGCTTTTTTTTATATTTAAAAATTTTAAATTTTTTGTGTTCAAGCGTATCTTAAAAATATTTTACATCAACAAGCAAACGGGGGAAAATTGTTTTAACTTTGACTTTCAGGCTTATATTTCACCATCCACTACAGCTTTCCATTTGAGACCCCCATTTTTTTTATAACAATAAATCTTGGCTCTCATACATAATTTTTCCCTTAAAACTATTTAGCATATGCTTAGTTATGCGGGTTATTGTCATGTAACTGCATTGTCACTGTTTTGCTCCTGGGGTGGGGACAACTTTTTCTTTTGTACTACAAATAAAACACCCGTTTTTCACATTTCCTAATAGCTCAGTGTGTTATTAACTAATTTCAAAAACAAAAGGGCATTGGTTCGAGCACCCCTTTAAAATTTCCCCAAAAAAGAGGGAAAACCCCATCATCCCCGCTCATCGATTTGCGTCTCCTTTCCCAAAAAAATTGCCCAACCCTCCCCAAAGAGGCCACAACCCGCTGGAAGAAAAAGAAATGAAAACATTTAGAAACCAAAGTGGACGTTTCCAAAGGGGGGGAAAATATCAAATTCCAAAACCAAACCCTCAACAAAGGGCCCATCAGTTTTTTAAAAGCAACAACACGGCAGTGTAGGGGGCTCCCGGGGGCTTCGTAAAGAGTGAGATCACTGGCGTCCCCTGCAAGCACCATGTAAAAAACGCAATTTCACAGGTTCCGGAAAGATGGGGCCCGATTAAAAAAGGGGAAGAAGCCACGACTTTTAAAACCGCCATAAAAGCGTTGGGTAAAATTTTCAAAAAAGAACGAAAAAATTTAAATTGGGAAAAAGGGGATTTGGAGCGATGAGAGAAAGTCAAAGGGCCCGGCTCCAGGGGGGTGGGGGGGGAGTCAGTGCCCATTTTGCAGGGGTCAGAGTTTTGGGGAAAATTTAAAAAAAAAAACCGACTCCTAAAATAAATAATTTAAAATTTGGGGGAGTTCAATGGGTAATAAGAGCAAGAGAAAATTTGGGGCTTTTCCAGTGTACGCTCTCCTATCTTCGCCCCATCACATGAAAGGGGTGTTTAAATTTAAAAACATGGGCAGGCAAAAACGGTTTCTGCGGGGAAAAAGGGTTCCGCTCCCATAGGGAAACAATTGAAACCATATTTCAGCAAAAATTTTCACTTCATATTTACAATTTATTAAAGTTTTTTGTGTTCTAAGTCGTATCCTATCAATATATTTTACATCGACAAGCAAAAGGGTAACAATGTTTTGAACTTTTGACTTTCAGGCTCCATATCTAACCATCTATGTGAGACTCCCATCATTTTATAGACAATCATCTTGGCTCTCATACATAACTTTTACTTTCAACTATTTATCATCTACTTAGTTCTGCAGATTCTTATCATGTAACTGCATCATTACTGTTTTGCTCCTGGTGCTGGGACAATCTTTTTCTTCTTGTTACTACAAATTACAACCTGTCCTCACATTCCCCAATAGCTCGGTGTATTATTAAGCTGATTCCAAAGACAAAGGTCACTGGTTCGAGCAGCCATGAAGACTTCTCAAGAAAAGAGAAACCACATCATCCAGCTCATAGATAGCGTCTCTGCGCCAAGAAAATTGCCAAACTGCATCATGTTCGGCCCTGACAGCTGGAAGAATATGGAATGAAGTCCATCCAAAGCCAAGAGGTGATGTCCAGGGGAAATATCAGAGATAACAAGTCGCTCATCACAAGCTCGATCAGTTCTGACGCTAAGCCACGGCAGTGGAGGCGGCTCTTAGGCTTCGTGAGAGTGAGATCAGACGTCCATGCAACCACCGGGCAACACACATTACATAGGTCTGGACTGATGACCTCCTCATCAGAAGCTTCGTCAAAAGTTTACAGAGTAATAGAAGATGGAAACAGGGGATTTGGCGTATAGAGATGAAAGTCAAGAGACCGGGCTCGGATGGGGGAGGGGGGAATGGGAAGAATCAAGGAGAAAGGGGTGAATGGAGCAAGAGATGGAGGAACTGTTCAGAGACTTTACCAGGATCGATGGTGACCTCAATGCTGAGCTCTATGTGAGTGTCCTAGAAGATGAGTCACTTCATACACTCGAGTACTATGGGTATGAAAAAGATGACATGGTGTTCCAGCAGGACAACCACCCGAAGCATAGTCAAGGTTGTAAAAGGAATGGTTCAATGACAATGAAGCAGAGTTGCTGTATCGGCCTCCAAAGCCCCCAGACCTCAACCCAATCCAACACTTGTGGGGAGAGGTGAAGACAAAGCTGTATTCGTACCGAAATCCAGTCTGCACCAACATTGGGAACGTGTAGGAGAGACCTGGGATCAGATTTTGGTCAAGTCATGCTTGAATCTGATCCAGAGCCCAGAAAGATTCAGGCAGTGCTGAAAGCCAAAGGTGGATTTACCAAATACTAACAAAATAATAAAATTTTATATTTTGATTTTTAGGAGCAAAACAGTAACTATGCAGTTAAATCACAAGAATCTGCAGAACTAAGCAGATGCTAAATACTACATAATGTATGTATAAGATAGGTAAGATTATTGTCTATAAAATGATGGTAGCCGCATGTTAATAACTGTAGTGGATGGTAAGATATGGAGTCTGAAACTGAAAAGTTAAAAACGTTAACATTTTGCTTGTCAGTGTAAGTTCTACCTAAATAGCTTGATTATGTATCATAAGGTGATAAAAAGCCTGATGTTATCATTAAAACGTGCCATGTATGAGGTAGTTGGGAGTCGGAGTCAGGAAAATTGAGCTTTGACTTACCGACTCCACAGCCCTGACGCATACTGCACGGTGAGCGCTGTTAAAAATAAAAAAAAAACACTACTAGGATTTCAGTATTTTCTTCTCCCTGCCTTCCAAAAAATTGAGTTAAAAGTTGTTCAAAAAGGCTTGTCCCCCCAAAAAATGATACCATTAAAAATGTCAAATCATCCCACAAAAAACAAGCCCATACACATCTCAGTACACAGAAAAATAAAAAAAGTTATAGCTCTCAGACTATGATGTTATAAAAGCGCAGTTTTATCTAAATGCATTTCTATTGTGTAAAAGTAAAATATAAAAACCTATATAAAATTTATTTTCTTGTAATTGTACCGACCACATAGTAAAGTTATCGTCATTAATGCCACACAGCGAACGCTATAAAAATGAAGCCCTCATTTTCCCTCATTTTCAATAAATAATTAAAAAAACCTACGGAAAACCTGTGCGCCCAAAATGCACAATCTAAAATGAATCCAAAATGGGGCAACTTCTGGAAGGTTTCACCTGATCTGGTACTTTAGGGGCTTTGCAAATGCAACATGGCACCCACCAAAATCTGTGTTCCAAAAGCCAAATAGCACTTCCTCCCTTGTACACCCTGCCAAGCGCCAAAACAGCAGTTTACACCCACATATAGGGTATTGCCGAACTTGGAAGAAATTATGTAACAAACTTTGGGATGCTTTCTTTCCAGGATTCATTTTAAAATTAAACATTTTAAGCAAAAATTGCATATTGTTGGTAAAAAAAAAAAAAAAAAAAAAAAAGACATTTTGGATTTTCACAGCCTAATGTAAAAAAAAAATTTGTGAAACACCTTTGTGGTAGATATACGCGCTGCACCCCTGCATATGTTTCTTAAGGGGTGTAATTTCCAATATGTGGTCTTTTTAGGGATTGTGAGGAAAATCAACACAAAAATGATGAGCCATCCCCACAGCTCTCATTACTCAACTTCACTCACACCACACATGTCCCAGGAAGCCATCAATTAGGCACGAGACAGCCAGACCTGGCTGACAAAGGACAGAGAGGAGATCATCCTAGCAGGAGGTCGGCACATCAAAGAATTCTCATTTGAATTCGTTAACACCTTGTCTAGGGCCATGTTCCAAGACCCTAGGAACATAGACTTAGCGAACAGACAGGAGTCGCAGCGGCTCCGTTATGTCATAAGGTTTTATTGGAGAATCGTGCACCACAGGTCCACCCCAGTTTCATATTTTAAAATATGAAACTTCCCACACATATAGCTACCACTCCCACGTTTGTAAGATGCAGGGGGAAGAGATAAACCCAAAGCTGGCCTTAGAAACCAAGTAGGATGGGCATGTGTGGTACCAGGCCGTAGCTTAGGCCCATCCGGTTCTGATGGTATCACTGGCTCAGTCCTGTGCCAATGTCCTGCCGCAGTCTGGCCCATTTTGTGATCCAGCCAAAGAACGGCAGGTCCCAAGAGGGAGGAGTGTGCCGGCCGTCCCAGGGGAGTGAGTGGGTGTGACGGCGTGCGGCGTGGGCTGTCCCAGTACTGTTATAAGCCGAAGCCCAGGTTTGCCCATAGTTGTCTCATTGGAGAGGGGTATCCGACACCAGCATTTCAGGAGCACCCACACAGAAGCAAGGCCACATTCACCCCCCCAGGTGTGTCCAGCACAAAGCCAACCTAAGGTAAATAGACACATCTTGCTGCCTCTGTAATCATATCTGTATTTGCACCTCTAACCAGTATCTGTATAATTATTGTCCCTATGTATATATTGTTTGTCTAGTGCTCCCTCCAAGGCGAATTAAATCTATAAACTTTAATCTGGATTAGTCTGTCTTGATCATCGATCCCGCAGGTCCGTTTTGCTCGGTCTCTAAAATATCGCTACCCAAGGTTGGTCACTGGCCGTGCTTTAAGCCTGTAATGGACCGGTCTAAGGCTATGTTCTTAAATTAGGATGTATTTCGGCCTGTATTTCGCGGCGTACTGCGCTAAATACGGGGCTAGATACGTCCCAGTCATTACGTAATCCATAGTTCTCCTAGAGAACTATGGATTACGCCTCCTCTCCCCGCTCGGACAATACGCCGCGGGGGGAGATAAGTGACATGTCAATTACTAGCGCGAATATGCGGCGCTAGTAATGAATGTCTATGGGGCCGGCAGGCTGCCGACCCCCCGCCCTGCGGGAGTCGGTGCGAGTTCCTGAAGTCCCTGCGCAATTATGCCGTGTGAACATAGCCTTATAGCTATCGAGGAACTGGTGGCAGTCTACTGGGCTGACTAAGCTCTGTTTAACCAGTGTGGGTAAACAGCTCTCTCCCAGCCATTCAGGGTTGTGGGGTATCCTCTCGCACTCCCTGGGCCTTCCTGTGGACAGGGTTTAACTGTGAAACTGTATCCTGCTGACTTTGCGCACCCCTAGGGGGAGCGCAACGTCACAATACACCTCAAGTCAGGTCGTCTACCCTCGAGTGGGCCCGATCTGATTTTCTGATAGGGGTGTTAAGTTTCAACACCTTAGGGTTTCCAGAAACCTAAATAGCACCTAAATAAAATTCCATTGCAAATGAGACCCCAAAGTCCGGTAGGTGCTCCTCCTATTCTATGGCTTATGGTTGAGCCATATAGTGCACTCGGGCCACATATGGGATATCTCTAAAAACTGCAGAATCTCGTGAATCAATATTAACATGCATTTCCCTGATCACATTTACCGTGTTCCAGTGAATAATGGATAAAAATAGAAAATCTGCAAAAAAATGAGAAATTTTGAAATTTCTTCTGCACTTTGCTTTAATTTCTGTGAAACACCTAATTGGTTAATAACCTTCCTAAATGCTGTTTTGAATATTTTAAGGAGTGTAGTTTATTAGTTGGAGTCATTTATGGGGGTAGCTAACATACAGGCCTCTCAAATCCATATGAGAAGTGGACTGATCTTTAAAAATATCAATGTTGCAAATTTTCTTCAAAATGTGAAAAATTACTACTATATTTCTAAGCTCCCTAATGTTAAAAGAAATTTAAAAAAATGATGCCAATCTACAGTGGACATATTTTAGATGCTAGTTATAAACTATTTTGTGGTGAATAAAATAGGAAATAGTGACCATAATATAATAAATGTCAATAGAGTTTTTTTGGTCGAGGAGCCACAAAAACACAGAATTTTAGGAAGGCTAATTTTATTCGGCTTAGGGAGACCCTAAACCCTATTGAATGGGACAAGGTGTTTAAAAATAGCAGAACAAATAATAAATGTGATATTTTTAAAAACATCTTAGGCGCCCACTGTGAGAGGTACATTACTCATGGTAATAAAATAATTAGAAACAGGAAATACCCAATGTGTATCAACAGAGATGTAAAGGAGGCAATTAATAGCAAAAAGAAAGCTTTGCAACTACTAAACAGGAGGGCGGTGAAGAGGCACTAAAAAGCTATAAGGATAAAAATAAAATACGTAAAATAATGATAAAGGCAGCAAAACTGGAGACAGACATATTGCCATAGAAAGTAAAACTAACCCCAAAATATTTTTTAATTATATAAATCGTAAAAAGATTAAAACAGAAAATGTCGACCCTTTGAAAATTATTGAGAGAGAGTCTGTAGAGGGCAATGAGAAGAAAGCAAACCTGTTAAACAATTTTTTCTCCACTGTATTTACCGAGGAGGATGGCCTTTCTATTGATGAACAGAGGGATGAGGTAAACTCCAACTTAAATGTTTCTTGTCTAACCTAGGAAGAAGTGCAGCTCCGTCTTAAGAAGATTAAAATAGACAAATCCCCAGGTCCTGATGGCATACACCCGTGTGTCCTAAGGGAGTTAAGTGATGTCATAGATAGGCCCCTATTCTTAATATTTATGGACTGTCTAATAACGGGGTATGTCCCAAAGGATTGGCACATAGTGAATGTGGTGCCAATATTCAAAAAGGGTCAAAAAGTGATCCTTGAAACTATAGGCCGGTAAGTTTAACCTCTGTTGTGGGTAAAATGTTTGAAGGTTTTCTAAGAGATGCTATCCTGGAGTATCTCACTGAAAATAAATGTATAATGCCGTTCCAGCATGGGTTTATAAAGGATCGGTCCTGTCAAACTAATCTCATCAGCTTCTATGAGGAAGTTAGTTCCAGACTGGATCGGGGTGAGGCACTGGATGTCATATATTTGGATTTTTCTAAAGCATTTGATACTGTTCCACATAAAAGGTTGGTAAATAAAATGAGAATGCTTAGACTGGGGGAAAATGTGTGCAAGTGGGTAAGCAACTGGCTCAGTGATACCACAGGGGTCAGTATTAGGTCCTATCCTCTTTAATATTTTCATTAATGATCTTACACATGGATTGCACAGTAGAATATCGATCTTTGCAGATGATGCTAAGCCCTGTAAAGTAATCTTATTCAAAATAATTTCCAAATCCAGAAGCTTGAAGAAGGGGGAGGTCCCCCGAAACATCTCGCGCCCTGCGTCACGCCCGCCTGTCAGAATTGTTGCATTCCAAGATGGAGTAGCCGGGCTATGCGGTCGCAGTATCGCAGCTGGGAAAAGTGCTTTTGTATGTTCCTGCCACCTACTATGGATTGCCAATACAACTTAAACGCAAGTAACGGGATGTTACAGATGAGGTCTTATATTTAAATGGGACTGTCAATAAATGTTTGGTAACCTTTTGCAACATTTGAATCTGCTTGTTGTTTGTTGGAGCACTAGTTCCAATGTCACATACCCTGTCTCTGTAATACAGGGCTCTTTTATAGAGCTAATTAGATCCTCCTTATCAAGTTCCACCCTCTCAATAAAGAGAATGAACATATTCCTAATGTTAGTCAAAAAAGGTCAGCAACACCCACCTTGTTACAGAATATTCATATCTTGGCCCCCGAGTTGTGCTTGGCGGCCTTAGACCTGTTAATGCGCAGGCGCGGGTACAGTGTAATGGCGCCTTTTAGCTGCAATGCTATACTGCGCATGATTTTCAAAAGTGGCCGCCGTATGCCCGCAGCCACAATGCTATACTATGCATGCGCAGGATTTTCAAAGATGGCCGCCGTATTTCCGCAGTCCGAGATTTTCAGAGATGGCCGCCGCTCATGCCCAGAGCAAGCAGAGGTACCGAGTGCATCGATCTCTTAATAAATCTCAATGTCAACCATATGAATGAAGCAATAATTCTGATGCCACTCCATTCACTTATTTAGATGCCTCTTAGCAAACTACAAATGGGCCACTTCATAACTACAACGAGACCGGGGGGAGAACGTACTCAAAGTGAATCGAGCTCACCAAATTAGTAAGCCGGGACAATATCCCCAAATCCCTTTATACATATACTGAATCACACTGTATATTCTCCTACATTTGGCGCCTATGTGGCCGTCTCAAGTAATATATACATAAATATTCACTGGTAGGTATATTGCTAAACCTCCTATAGTAGTTGTTTTTGTCTGACCCCCAAAGGATATTCATTACCTATAATTCAAAACGTTAGTCCTAAAGAGAGTGATAGCGTAAAAGGGTAAATACCCAGGGAACCACATGTTTATAGGCTGACTTATTAAGTGAAAATTTACAAAAAGACCCCAGTAGCAATATCAAAAAACACAGAAGATAGTCACCAAATGCTATTTATAAGTAACATGAAAAGGACAATGATTCATTAAGGCCCCGGGGGTAAACACAGTCTAATCTATAGATCCACTGTGTTTCTCTTTGAAGGATCAACTTGTCCCAATCCCCACGCCGTATCGGTGGTTGGACAATATCGATCCCTCTGAATTGAATGGATTTCACCTTCCCTTCATGTTTTTCCCAGAAATGTCTGGCAATTGGTGTGTCCATTCTCCTCCTTACATCCCCCATATGCTCACCTATGCTTCTCCTAAATTCACGTTTTGTCATGGCCACATAGTTAAGTCCACAGGGGCATGTTGCCAGATAGATTACACCAACCGATATACAATTAATAAATCCTTTAATCGTATATTGTAAATTATCCCTTCCAGTTCCAAATTGTTTGCATTTCACAACATACTGACAGAACTTGCATTTACCGCATTTGAAGCAGCCAATGGGTTGCGTGTTCAACCATGTCTCCCTCTGAGGAGGTGCGCAGAAGTGACTCCGCACAAGGTGATCTCCAAGACTCCAAATTTTTGGAATTAAGAGTTATGTTTTAGAGGAATTTTCTTTTGCGGTGTTCTTCAGATTTATTTTTGTTCCTCGGTTCTGGATTTGGGAATTATTTTGAATAAGGTTTTCAAATATACCCATGTAATGGCTGGATTTATTTCCACTAACATAGATCCCAGTAGTTGGCTACAGGAGGCACAGGAGGTATTTTCAGATAAGTCACTAACATAACCAACGTATTCCCCTACTATCAAACTCGCATTTAGATATTTAACACGTATCCAAAAAGAGTATGTAACATCGTGGTGGGCAATACAATCTCTGGAAAACTATATACAGCAAAGGATAGTCCCCAGGGGATTGAGAATCACCCTTGCACCAGCAGAGAGATTAAGATCTGAGTTAGTTATGGCGAGTGTGAGAAGGAGGCTATTGAGTCATCTCTGTGCTTTATGCAGATTTTGCTAGAAGAAGAAAAAGGAAATTTTGATAAGCCAAAAGAGAAATAGAAAGTACAGTCAGAATTGACTTTGAAGTTTAATACTGAATCTGACTTTGAATCAAGGGAAATAGAGCTAAGCAATAAAATACAAAGACATCAAAGCTTTATAAAGGAGCGGAAGCATAATCTCTTTTTGAGAGACTTAGCGGACTTTAAGGAAGGCAAGGCATACTCCTTTATATCAAACCAGAAATATTAACAGTAGAAAACAAGAACCGGAGACCGATATTTCTTCTTCTGAAGCTGAGGCCTCAGAACCAGAAAGGAGACATTCTTTCATTGGCCCAGGTGGCAGGGGTAGATGGAGAGGTAGAAAGGGGAGAAATAAGAAATCATGGAATATACCCTCGGGCTCATCCACTGCTATGTGGCCTTTTTTAGACAGACATTCCAATACCCGGAGATGAATCCCAGATAACATCAAGGGATGATTTACAGATTATCAATCTAAGCAGCCTTTCTCTGATGTAGAAAAGAAAGTTTTAAGCAGGGGACTATCCTTTGCTCCAACAAATACATTTAGAGAATTTGAATGCGTGAAAGACCTCAATTTATTTATTCGTAAAGTGGGCTAAATTTTTCCATAACAAAGATCTAAAAGAATGTGAATGATTGGGCATTGAACCGAAAGATTTAATTGGGCTGCGAACCCTATGTAGCCTACTATCTGAGGAAGAAAGCCCAATGGGGGAATGACCATTTACTACGCTAAGTAAGAAAAGTTCCATGATGCCACCACCGCAACCATACTCCTGCATTGTTTTTCTGGATGCAGTAGTAGAGGAGTTAAAGCTTATGAATCCAGAAACTAAAGGATACAATAACTTGTTGCAAATGAGAGACGGGACTTAAGGGCCCTGGAGGACGATAAGTCTATTTTTATAAAATCAGCAGATAAGGGGGGGGGGGGATATCGTGGTGATGGATGTTGTCCAGTATCAACGAATGTGTCTGGATTTATTACAAGACAGGACTTGCTATGAAGTGCTCAAAAAAGACCCTATGATAACATTAACAGCGGAGCTTAAGGCTCTACTAGATGAGGCCCTTTGTTATCGCTTAATAAATAAATCTGAATATGAATTTTTGCTATCTGAACATCCTAGATGAGCAACCTTCTATGGGCTGCCAAAAGTACATAAGGGAACTACTCACTTTAAAGGCAGACCCATAGTATCAGGGATAGGCAGCCTGATCCAGAACTTGGGAATCTATGTTGACAGAAATATTAGGGAGTTTGTTAGTACATTACCATCATATATAAGAGACACCTCTGACTTGCTCCTTAGATTGGAGGGTGTTACAGTAGATCAGGATACACTCTTATGCAGCATTGATGTAGACTCTCTCTACTCTTCGATACCACATGAGGAAGGATTGAGGGCAATTAATTATTTTCTAGAATCGAGGGGGACACGGTTCAGAAAACACAATGAGTTCATTTTTGCACTTCTGAGATTCTCTTTGGAGAAAAACATCTTTGTGTTTGATTGTAAAATCTACCACCAGCTCAGGGGCACTGCTATGGGGAGCCCTAGTGCTCCCACTTATGCTAATATGTTCCTGGGTTGGTAGGAGAACACAATAGTGTTCAGGGAAGAAGGAGATATTTGGAATGAGAAGATCCTTATGTGGTTTCGCTTTATAGATGACATCTTTATATTATGGAAAGGAGATGGAGTGTCCTTTGAAAACTTTACAGAGTCTCCAAATCAGAATGATACAGGATTAAGTTTTACATATACTTGGAATGAATATACCTTGCCTTTTCTTGATCTAACCATTTCCAAAAATTCTGATTATACTTTAAACACCAAGGTCTGTAGAAAGACGACATCCACTAACAGCCTCCTGAGGTGGGAGAGCTGCCACCTAAGACCCATGATAAAGGGGATTCCTAGGGGTCAGTTTCTCCGCCTGAGGAGGAACTGTTTTGATGTGAGGACATTTATAGAGCAGGCAAAATATCTCAAACAGTTTTTTGGGGGCGGGGTTTACCTTGTCAACCTACAAGGACCCTTCAGAAACGTTTTGAATGAGGATCGATTGATTGCCTTGTTCCAAAAGGGAATAAAACAGAACCCACAGAAACTGAAAGGATCGACCTGAGAATCATTGGAGAATACAACTCCAGTGCTTATCAAGTGCAGGAAATTTATTAGAAAGTACTGGAGAATTTTTTACAGGATGAGGATTGAAAATATTACTCCCCTGCACCCCATAGAATATGTATTGGAAAGGGGGAAAAGAGTTTTGGAGATCCCCTTTGGGGGGAGTATTTGCGCACCTCCACAGAGGGAGACATGGTTGAGCACGCAACCCAATGGCTGTTGTGAATGCAAGTTCTGTCAGTATGTTGTGAATTGCAAACTGTGAGGAAAAATTCATATTGAAGTCATCTCACTTCAACTTTAACTAGTAGATCTGACAAAGGGCCCCCCTCCCCGGAAACCTCAATTAATTAACACCTAGTCAGGGCCTTTAAACCCTTTAAGGAAGCCACCCCCAGGGAACAAGAAAAAAAGGCAACTTGTTTTGCTCAAAACCCCCCTTAAAAAACTTGAACCAAAAAAGGGTCCTTCCCAGCGGCCCCATTTTTAAAAATTTTTTCGGTCCGGGATCCGGTATAATTTAATTTTAAAAAGGAACCCCTGACAAAACCCCCCTTAAACCCCGGGGGGGGGGATGGAAACAGAATGGGTTTAAAAAAAAAAAATGGGGCTATTCACTTAGTTATCCCCGCCTGCTGATGAAACCCCCGACTTTTGCCCTGCCTGGGGGGTCCTTTTTTTTGGTTTTTTCAGAAAATTCATCCAGGGTGGGGAACCCCCAAAAACCCCCCGGGGGTGTGGGGGGGCCCCCCGGTGGGTTGCCCCTTTGGATAAAGGTCCCCCGGGTCCCTTTTAAGGAAAGGGGGTACCGAAAATTCCCCCAAAAAATTAAAAAAAAAAGGGGAAACCCCAGGGGATCCCCCTCCCCCCCGACAAAACAAAACCCAGGAATAAAATTTTTTTTTTAAAAACCATTATTGTTTTGCAATTGTTTTTGAATTTTTTAAAAATTTTTTAATTTTTGGCTTTTTTTTCCAAGGCAAAACATAAACTTTTTCTAAACTGTCTGTTTGATACCTGAATTACCCACCCTATTACTCGGTCTTTTCACTTTAGCTACCCAAAGGCTGGTTCCTGGCCTGGTTATAAGTCGGTAATGGATCGGTCTTATAACCAAACAAGAGAACTGGTGGCAGCTTATTATTTGTCTGGCAGAACTTTATTTAACCAGTGTGGGTAAACAAATCTCAGCCGTTCAGGATTCTGGACGAGTAGTGTGTTCTCTCCTCTTCTCTGGGTCTCCCTGTGCCCATGTGGACTGGGGTCAATGGTGAAACAGTATCTGGCTGACCTTGTGTACCCCTAGGGGGCAGCGCAACGTCACGATACACCCCAAGTCAGGACGTCGACCCTGGAGTGGGCCGGCGGGGCGGGCTTTTTCCTGAGAGATTGGTGGCAGAGCAGTGGGATCAAGACAATAGTTTGTGTGAGTGCGGGTCCTGTACTCCCAGACACTTAGGACTACCAGCAGTGGTTTTTGCTGCTGGGGTCTTAAGACTAACTCAGCACTAGACAAGTCAGAGTGCAAATACAAGGTTTTGGGTGCATTCAGGTTGCAGTTTTTGTGTCAAGTAACCAAGGGTTGCAAGGATGGCTGGTCGTGGCAAGGGCAAAGCTGTAGGTCCTGAGGAAACAGTCGGCGAAGTTAGCCAGGAGGAGCTCGGCCCATACCAGGCTGTGGACTATGAAGGAGAGGGGGAGTCCAGCTCGGGCTCCTCAAGGAGCCAGTCACAGGTGGTCAATGGTGCAGTGGGCAGCTCACCTTCCACTATTCTCTTGCAAGCTGCCCTGGCTAAGCTTGAGACTGGAGACTTCGACACTTACAGGGCCCTCCTAGAAACTGCAGAACGTCTCGAGCGGATAGAGGCGGCAGCTGCCGAACGTCTCGAGCGGGCCGAGGAACGTCAGCGTGAGCGTGACCACCAATTACAGTTGCTTCAGCTGCAAAAGGCCCAGTCCACCCCGGCCAGTCAAGAGCCTTCTAAGACCTAGGTCCCGAAGCTAAGGGCGGAGGACTTTCCCGTGCTGGATAAAGGCGGAGACCTGGACAACTTCTTGCTGGCATTCGAGAAAATCTGCCGCCAGCACCATGTACCTGAGGACCAGTGGGTCCGGTTTCTAACTCCTCGTCTCAGAGGTAAAGCCCTGGAGATCTTTGGGGACCTGCCCAGCGATGCCACCCTGAATTACGAGGAAGTCAAGCAGGCGTTCATCCGGCAGTACATCCTCACTCCTGAGATGTAGAGGAAAAACTCGAGTTTGCAGCGGGGTCCTACAGACAGCTGGGCCGACCACATGCGGGCCTTTCAGAGAGCAGTCGACCAGTGGACCTCGGGGTTAAAGATCACCACCTTCCAGCAGCTGAAGGAGCTCATCGCCACGGAGCAGTTTTTGTGGAACTGCTCAGAGGACCTCCAGCAGCACCTTCGTGACTGGAAACCGGAGGGGGCCACTGCCACAGCAAACCTCGCGGATGAATTTGCCAACAATAGGAAGGACGCCCGCTGGGCCAGTTGTCCCTACAGCTAAGCCCAGGGGGCCTCCAGCCCATGCTTCCACATCTGTGGGGGAACCCCGACTCTGTCACCTATGCAAACAGCCGGGGCATTTCAAGGCCGCATGTCCCCAGCGCCAGAAGGGCCCGTCCCAGTCCCCTTTTCCAAGGCCCTCCAATGTTTTGTGTGGGGGTGGGGAAAGGCTCCTTGATAACTACCAGCCAGTCACCATAGGCCGGTCTGTGGCCATGGGACTCTTGGACACCGGTGCAGAGATGACTGTAATATGAGTGAATTTTCCTCACACAAACAATCTGGAACTGGAAGGGATAATGTACAGTTTACGATTAAAGGATTTATTAACTGTATATCAGTTGGTGTAATCTATCTGGCTACATGCCCCTGTGGACTTAAAGGGGTGTTATCATTTGAACTGTTTGTGCTCTTGAGCTGATTCGATGAGATTGAATTTGAAATCCAGGGGAGAGTCTCTCCTGCCAGGAGGTGTCTCTCCTCTCAGCAGGCGTTTCTCTCCTGTCAGGAGGCATGTCTCTCATGCTAGGAGGCGTGTCTCCCCTCACTGAAGCTGTGACATGATCATTCTGTGTGAGGCAGCCGAAGCAGAAGGATGTCTGGAGAGGAGATCTTCAGCCTCTTGCATGCTTCTCATGTGTCTGCAGAGCCTTCAGGCTCCACAAGCTCCTTGCTGGGCTATAATCCGTTATACACACAGCCTGAACTGATGAAACACATGTGAGGAAGCACACTGCCCTCCCCTCCTCCCCTTCTGTTACCAGACAGGCGACTGTATGTCTGTGGTATATGGAGGAATAGACCCTGCCCCCCCCCCCTCCTCTCACTCTGTTATCAGGCAGAAGACTGTGGTATATGGAGGGAACAGAGGATGTAACACGGTGTTATATGAGGGGATATATGAGTTAAACAGTCAGTATTTAGCCAGATCATTCACCCTAGAGCTGGGAGATGAGTTTACAGCCAGCAGCCCTTGGTTTTACTTTCGGTTTCAACAGCTCAGAGAGGAGTAAACACGGAGTGTGCAGGCAGCCAATCACAGTGCAGGGGGCGTGTCCGGGGGTTTCCTGGCTGGGAGCGTATCCCAACAGGCTGAATGAAATGTCAGCCAGCCAATCAGTGCAGGGTGTGTGTCTAGGTGGCGGGATCTGACTGGGGTGTGTCCCGACTAGCCAATCACAGAAAAGGGGCGTGTCCAGACGAGCAGCAGCAGAAATAGAATAGAGATTTACAGAAAAGCTCATATCTGCCAAACTAAGTGACTGAGGTAATGCAACCCAATTACAAAAGTGCTTATTTTTACTGTCCCCATAATCTGAGACATGATCTTTGTAGCGATACAACCCCTTTAACTATGTGGCCAAGACAAAATGTGAATTTAGGAAAAGAATAGGTGAGCATATGGGGGATATAAGGATGAGAATGGACACACCAATTGCCAGACACTTCTGGGAAAAACATGAAGGGAAGGTGGAATCCATTCAATTCAGAGGGATCGATATTGTCCAGCCACCGATACTTAAAGATAAACACAATGGATCTATAGATTAGACTGTGTTTACCCCCGGGGCCTTAATGAATCATTGTCCTTTTCATGTTTCCTATAAATAGCATTTGGTGACTTTATCTTCTGTGTTTTTTGATATTGCTACTGGGGTCTTTTTGTAAATTTTCACTTAATAAATCAGCCTATAAACATGTGATTCCCTGGGCATTTACCCTTTTACTATCACTCTCTTTATGAATAACGTTTTGAATTACAGGGATTGAATTTCCTTTGGGGTCAGACAAAAACAACTACTATAGGAGGTTTAGCAATATACCTACCAGTGAATATTTATGTATATATTATTTGAGATGGCCACATAGGCACCAAATGTAGGAGAATATACAGTGTGATTCAGTATATGTATAAAGGGATTTGGGGATATTGTCCCAGCTTACTAATTTGGTGAGCTCGATTCAATTTGAGTACATTCTCCCCCGGTCTCGTTGTAGTAATGAAGTGGCCCATTTGTAGTTTTCTCAGAGGCATCTGATTAAGGGAATGGAGTGGCATCAGCATTAGTACTTCATTAATTACTTCATTTATTAAGCGATCAATGTGCTCGGTGCCCCCGCTTACTCTGGGCATGCGCGGCGCCCATCTTTGAAAATCTCGGGCTGCGGGAATATGGCGGCCATCTTTGAAAATCCTGCACATGCTTAGTATAGCATTGTGGCTGCGGGAATACGGCGGCCATTTGCAGCATTGCAGCTAAAAGGCACCATTACACTGTACCCGCGCCTGCGCATTAACAGGTCTAGGACGCCAAGAACCACTTGGGCACCAAGTTATGAATATTCTGTAATGAGGTGGGTGTTGCTGACCTTTTTTGGCTGACATATTAGGAATATGTTCATTCTCTTTATTGAGAGGTCGGAACTTGATAAGGAGGAGCTAACTAGCTCTATAAAGAGCCCTGTATTACAGAGACAGGTTATGGGACATTGAAACTAGAGACCATCATTTTGGCAGTTCCCATCAGAGTGAGTGAAACTAGCTCCCCGCAGAACAACCCCTGGTAGGCACACCAGCCAGAAGGAAGAACCTTTATACCAGGTATTTTGGCATTTTTCCATTACTATTTGGTCGTTGTACGTTAAAAATGCTAGGCTGTACTTTCTTAAAACTAGAACTATAGAGCTACCCCATTGAGAAGTCCTTGAGAGTGGGACGAAACGCTGCGTCTGGGGCATACGTTTTTGATTTGTGGGGTGCATTTAATTACAATTGCGCCCTTATGTGTCTATTCTGTTTTATATCCCTGGTACATTGTATTGCCTTATAGGTATAATATTCATTTTGCCTATATTGGTGATTACTATAAGTGTAGGGGTGAGGAATAGGGATTTTTAGAGGAGAGCTCATCTGCCGGGTCGCCTTTGTTGGGGCGGGTCCTTGCTGACGGACAGCAGGAGGTTCAGATTTAAAGGGACAGAGATAGGATTCCTCCTGTAAACCCCTTTTTTTTGTATGTAATGTTCCAATATTTATGCTTATTATTGCACACCAGATTTACTAATTTTTTTTAAAAAAATTTGGAATTAAAAGTTATGTTTTAGAGGAATTTTCTTTTGTGGTGGTGTTCTGTAAAGTAATCAGAGGATTACTCACAATAGAGGATAATGTGTTAGTACAAAGGGATCTGGATAAGTTGGAGGCCTGGGCAGAGTGGCAGATGAGGTTTAACACAGATAAATGCAAGGTTATGCGCATGGGGAGGAAAAATCCATTACATGACTACATGTTAAATGGAAAAAGGCTGGGTAAAAGTAACATGGAGAAGGACTTGGGAATCCTGGTTGACAGTAAACTTAATTGTAGCAGCCAGTGTCAGGCAGCAGCTGCCAAGGCAAATAGGATTATGGGGTGTATTAAAAGGGGCATAGATGCACTTGATGAGAACATTATTCTCCCATTATAAGTCATTGGTTAGACCACACATGGAATATTGAGTACAGTTTTGGGCACCAGTGCACAGGAAAGACATTGTAGAGCTTGGACAGGTACAAAGGCGGGCAACAAAAACAATAAAAAGACTGGGTGGACTGCAATACCCAGAAAGATTAGCAAGATTAGGGTTATTTAGTTTAGAGAAACGACAGGTTGGGGGGGGGAGGACATACTAAATATGTTTAAATATATTAAAGGTCAATATAGAGATCTCTCTCAAGATTTATTTATACCCAGGACTGTATCAAGAACAAGGTGGCATCCTCTACGTCTTGAGGAACGAAAGTTTCTACATAAACCTAGAAAGGGATTCTTTACTGTTAGAGCAGTGAGACTGTGGAACTCTCTGCCAGAGGAACTTGTCATGGTGAATTCAATAACAGAGTTCAAAAAGGGTTTGGATGCATTTTTGGAGCGTAATTTAACAAGTTATAATGACTAGGATTCTGGAGTAGGGTCGTTGATCCAGGGATTATTCCGATTGCCAGATTGGAGTTAGGAAGGAATTTTTTTCCCTAAAATGAGGACAATTGGCTCCTGCCTCATTGTTTTTTTTTTGCCTTCCTCTGGATCAACACCTCAGCACAACAGGCTGAACTCGATGGATGTCTTGTCTTTTTTCGGCTTTAAAAAAATATGTAACTAATTTATATATATTATATATATATTATATTATATATATATATATATATATATATATATATATATATTAATATATCATCTTGCATGCAGAAATTTTACGAAGTTTTGAAATTTTTCACAAACAAACAAGGTTCTATGGTCCCAAATTTCTTGCTAACATAATGCACAATGTGTCACGAGAAAACAGTCTCTTAATCACATGGATAGGTAAAATTGTCAAAAAGTGACACGTCAGATATCAAAAATAGGGCTGTGTCAGTAAGGCCAAAACTGGCTGTGTCCTTAAGGGATTAAGCACTGTGAATGAAACATTTTCAGCAATATAAGAACAGCAATCTGAGATAACCTATAGACTGAATGGGCATTGTAATAATCACATTGTAGTGTTGTAAAGATTAGACAAATAAACCGAAAAAAGGAAGGTATTACCAACACAATTAAACATAATGCTTTATTAGCACCAAAAATGATTAAAAACTACATATAAATAAAATATCACTCACGATACAAACAAAACGCTACAACCCCTGGTACAACATAAATAACATGTAGTTCATATAATATTGAATTGGTCATATCCCACCATGGGCAGAATAGTGAAACATCCAATATTAAAAGAATACGTTATAAATAATAAATCAATACTTAACCCAAGGTGAGCAAAAATAGTAGGTGTCCAAAGGGAGCGTGGATCCCCAATGCATGTTTCCCTTGCGCTATTTTTTCTGTCTCAACAATGGACACCATGGTGGAAAGCCAATGGGCCCATTGCAACTAATAGGGTCTGTCCGGTGTGTGGACATCTGTTGTTAACGGATCCCATGGCTTTAGTTTTTCACCTCTGCACCGGAGGTTCCATACAAAACCTCTGATGCAGATGTGAATCGGCCTAATTCTGCTCTCTATTGATAAGTTTGTACAAATATATCCAATCTGAGTCTAGGCTTACACTAGAAACCATTGTTGGCTGTAGGTGACTTAGTAACTGCAAGAATAGGTTTTATATTTAGATGTTATATATGTTTAGTATATTATATATAATATATATTATATATATTATATATATATATATATATATTAATATATATATATATATATATCAGTGCTGTTTTGCTGCAGTGTTGGCTCAATAACCTCCTAGCAGATATTCGGAGGTATAGGGCCGAAGTCGGGCTTCTTCCAGATGTAAACAAGCCCTAAGCAATGAATTGTTAGCTTAACATCCTAGACTCCAAACTGATGCATTGTAACAAGCTAATTATTTATTTCAGTTTTATCATTTGCAACAATTCTGATTAGTTGAAATACATTCAGGATGCTTATCTTTACTTTCTGCAAGACTTATCAATATCTGTCTGTTATCTCCATTTGCAGATTGTTCAGTGATGTCAGATGTAATTTCAAGTCAAGGCACTTCAGAAGAAGAGCTTTCTTTGGATAAAAATTCTGAAATTAAGAAATCTAAAAGATGGGGACTAGTTGCAACGGGTGTTGTTGGAGGCACATTATTGGCTTTATATGCTGTTGCTACTCCATTTGTGACACCAGCTTTAAGAAAGATTTGTCTTCCTTACGTGCCTGCATCAGAAATTCAGCTGGAAAATGTATTGAAAATGCTTCAGTTTAGAAGTGGAACTGTCGTTGACATTGGGAGTGGTGATGGACGTATCGTAAGTTCTGAGCATGATTTGCATAGATCACGGTGTTATTTTTACATGAAATACTAATTAAGGAAAATGTGAAAGTAATAATAATATACAGGGGAGTAAGGAGGACATAATTAGATCCCACTGCAAAACTCAGTTATGTGCCAGGAGAACGGGTAAACCACATGCAGAAAGGTCTCTGGGGCACAATCCGTCACACACTCAGGCCCCACCTCCTTCTGTGCATCACGGGGTTGACCATGGATATTCATATCAACCACAGATCACTACGGCTCTCACTCAGCCTACACAATAAGCACCACACATAACCCCCACATGGTCCACACCCCCAACAACACACACAGTGTCACGTGCACCAGCAATCATATATAGAGGGACATACGGTGTTTGGGCAACAAGGCAAAGCTATACAGGACATACATAAAAAGGTGCAGTATAGTATATAATAAAATGATGAAAAACAGACCTTCACTAATTCGACTGGTAAAGGTCCCACTGAGGAGTTTAGCATTGAAGATAAATGGACAGACCTATGCTGGATGGTAAAGCCTGCTCTGACACTGGTCTGTGATACCACAAAATGTATTATGGGAACTCCAAAAACCCCCAACCCTTCCTTCTGCTTAGGTCACAGAGGGGATGGCTATTTACAGCCAGTGGACACTAAGAATTATTAGTCATTATAACTCCTCATAGTAGTCTTCTAGCTAGATATCATAGCAGCCAAATATGACCTTCCAGGTATGCATTTACAACCCAAGCATACCAAATATCAATATGACAGATTCATAATTTGGACTGATTTCCATTTCCTTGGTTCCCTAAAGTTGAAAATTCTTGTTCACGAGACAGGAGATATGGCTGGGTTACTTGTCCATAATATCATAAGTGAGTTATGGAAAGCATAAATTATGGCCAAGATTTGTTTAATGTCTAATTCTTCCAATTGTCCTATTCCATGTACTCAGCTATCCCATGTGCCTATGATCCTGGTGACAGTCTGGCTTATGTTTAACCTTTTTCCACTCTTTCTGATTAACACGTCTGTGCTAATTGGCAAAGCTGTGAAAAGAACCCACTAGGGCTGTGCCTGCCAGGTAACCCTCCCCCCACCACACACACACACACACACACACACACACACACAACACACAAACCCCCACACAACAAAAAACAACAACACACACACAACCACACACACACACACGTATCAATGAATCACAGTTTTATTAAAATACATGAAAAGATATGATATATCACGTTGTTTATATACATATATATAAGTGTGTATATATATAACTCTGAATTGGAACGAAATAATAAAAATTAGAAAACTGAAAAGGGGGGGTGAAAAATTTTTTGCCCCCCTTTAAGTTAATATTTTGTCGCCCCTTTTGCTTCGATTAAGCTGCAAGTAGGGGGGTTTCTCTATCATTTTGCACATGAGAGACAAAAACTTCCCCATTTTCTTAAAAACATTCGGCTCAGTGGTTGGAGGGAGAGGTTTGTGAACCAATTTTCAGCTTTTCCACAGATTCTCGATTGGATTAGGTTGGGTTTTGATTTGGGCCATTCTAACCCCTGGTACGTTTTTTTGGGGAACCATTCCATTGTAGTTTTTGCTTTATTTTTTGGGACATTGTCTTGTGGAAGATAAAACCCCCTCCCAGTCTCAGGCTTTGCGGGACACCAACATTTTTTCTTCCAAAAAGGGTCCTGTATTTGGCTCATCCATTTTCATCAATTTTAACCATTTTTCCCTGTCCATGCTGAAAAAAGCGGGAAAAACCCCATGATGCTGCCCCCACCATGTTTGACGTGGGATGGTTGTTCGGGGAAACCTGTGTGTTTTTACGCCAAAATATGTTTTGCATTGACCCAAAAAATTTGTTTTTGGTTTCATCTGACCGAGCACCTTTTAATGTTTGGTGTTCCCCGGGGCTTGTTGCAACTGTAAACAGACTTTTTAGGGTTTTCTTGAGAATGGCTTCTTCTTGCCACTCTTTTCCATAAAGGCCAGTTTTGATTTTACGACGTTTGTTGCCTTGGACAGACTTTCCCCACTCACTGTAGATCTCTGAGTTCATCCAGAGTGATCAGGGCCTCTTGGCTGCATCTTGATCAGTCTTCTCCTTTTTTGAGAGGGTTTTAAAGGTGGCGGGGTTTTTTAGTTTTTCAGTGTTCTGATACCCTTCCATTTTAATATGACGCCTTTCACAGTGCCCCTTTGGGAGTTTAAAGTTTGGGAAACTTTTTTATATCCAAATCCCCTTTAAATTTCACCACAACAGTGTCACGACCTGCCCTTTTTTTCCTTGGGCTTTATATGCTCTCTGCCTTTAAAAAAGAACCCTGAACTATCACAAGAGGTGCATTTTTTTGGAGACTTGATCACCCGGTGGATTATATTTTTCACATCAGTATTTAGGACAACATTGGGGCTTCAAGATCCCACTGAAATTTTTGGAGTGAGTTTTTTTTGCACTGAAAAAAGGGGCCAAATAATATTGATGCCCCCAATTTTTACATTTTTATAGATATTTATTTTTTTTTATTTTTTCAAAGATTAAAAAAAACAAAAAATTTCGTATTCCACAATTGTGGGCCCCCTTGCGTTGATAAACAAAAAAATAAAAATTTTTTCATATCCCTTTTTTGTACCCAAATTGGGAAAAGGGGAAAATTAAGGGGCAAATTCCCTTTGCCAAGGGTGTGTGGGGAGATGGGTTTTTTATTTTTAATTTTTTAAAAATTTTAAATATATATAATTTTAAAATAATTTTTTAAAAAAAATAAATATATATACACCACAGGAGTTTTTTCAAAAAGTTTCCATACCCCCCGAATTTTTGCTTTTTTGGGCCCTTTTTCAGAGAATATGGATAACACAAAACCTTGTTTTCCACTCATGGTTAGTGGTTGGGTGAAGCCATTTATTGTCAAACTACTGTTTTCTCTTTTTAAATCATAATGACATCCAAAAAACATCAAAACACATTAGTTTGACAATAAATGGCTTCACCCAACCACTAACCATGAGTAGGTTAAAAGTTTTTGTTATCATTCATGTTCTCTGATAAAAGGCCAAGAAAGCAAAAACTCCGCCGGGGTATGTAAACTTTTGTAGGGACTAACTTAAACGATAGCAGTCCTTGACTTGAACCACTCCAAGCTTTACTGGTGCAATCCACAAACAAGCAATAAAAATAAACGACAGGCTTGCTTCAGCCGAAAACACCCCAGCAATCACAGTCTCTGTTATATGTCACAGTACCGTACGTTTTCCCAGGGTTAGGAAACCGCATACAGGTCTGTTTCCAGGGATCTCAAGGCCCAGTTCTGGCTCTCGGACACACTCGCTCCACTGAGCAGTTTGGTCAGACAGGGAACCACACCCCCTCTTGCCTGAGTCTGCTGGCCTTATATAGCCCTAGTAATTCCTGGCCTGGAATGTGGGAGCAGTCATCCTACCCACCTGTTGTGACTGCTCCAGTAAAAACCCGACCTGGGTAACGGCATTGCTGCCATAATACTAATATAAACGTGTCAGTGGCCTACTGTTGCTGACACTAGAATAAATGGGTTTTACTTTACCGACCTCAGGTAGACCGGTGACTCATAACGTCCATCCACGACAGTCCCTTGTGCCTTCCTACATACCCCCCTTCTGCCCAACGCCATGGGACTGGGCACTTTCAGCCAGCATACTATGTACCCTAGATAGGGCATCTGCATTGCCTTGCCGCTTGCCCGGCCTGTTCTCCTCCGAGAAATTAAAATCTTTCATGGCCAGGAACCATCGGGTGACTGGCATTATTGCCCTTTTTTCCCTTAAACACTTGAAAGGGGCATGATTAGTCACCAGCCTAAATTTGCGACCCAGGAGGTCATGGCTGTGGAGTTGGTGCCCATTTTGCAGGAGTTGAAGTCGTTAAAAAATGGACCGACTCCCAAAATATATAGTTGATACAGTTAGTTTGCAGTGCCAAGAGCAAGAGGAATTGGGTCTTGCCAGTGCTACTGCTCTCATATCTTCAGCCTCATCACATTAGGAGTGTAATTGATGACATGGCGCAGGCAAAGGGTTGTCGCAGGGGAAAAGATTCCACTCCCATTGCAAACAGATTGACCAGATTTCAGCAAAATTTTTCACTTGCTTTCAAAGAAGTAGAAGAGTTTAACCATTCATCAAAACTGACTATGCGTGAGGCAATTCTTTTCTCCCATGACATTGTTAGAGATGTTGCCCATGTGGTCACTGCTTTGCCACCAACCCAAGTTAGTCTAGAGAGGCTGTTCTCTAGCCTGGGAATAATGAGATCAGATTTGAGGTCCTCCATGAAGGAGGATCTGATGGAGGTGATACCATTTCTCAGAACAAATTTATAAGCTCCACAAATGTTGTTCAGAACGTTTTTGTTGAAAATGGTTTTCATATTTACAGTTTATTAAAGTTTTTGTGTTCTAAAGTCGTATCCAATGAATATATTTTACATTGACAAGCAAAAGAGTAACAATGTTTTGAACTTTTGACTTTCAGGCTCCATATCTCACCATTCACTACAGCTTTCCATGTGAGACTCCTATCATTTTATAGACAATCAACTTGGCTATCTCATACATAACTTTTACCTTCAACTATTTAGCATCTGCTTAGTTATGCAGATTCTTGTCATGTAACTGCATTGTCACTGTTTTGCTCCTGTTGGTGGGATAATCTTTCTTCTTAATACAAATTACAACCTGTTCTCACATTCACTAATAGCTCAGTTTGTTATTAGGCTGATTCCCAAGCGAAAGGTCACTAGTTCGAGCAGCATGAAGATTTCCCAAGAAAAGAGACACCGCATCATCCAGCTCATCGATAGCAGCCTTTCGGCCAAGAAAATTGCCCAACTACATCATGTGAAGCCATGACAGCTGGAAGAATATGAAATGAAGTCCATACATCCATTCAGAAGCCAAGAGGTGGACGTCCGGGCAAAATACCAGCATCAACAAGTCTGCTCATCACAAGGTCTATCAGTTTGAATGCGACAGACGCAGCAGTGGTAGCTGGTATGCTTCTTAAGAGTGAAATCACAGATGTCCATGCAAGCAACATGCATCACACAGGTCTGGAATGATGGCCCGAAAAAAGGGGAAGAAGCTTAAGTCTCGTCATAAGAAGCGTTGGCTTGAGTTTGCAAAAAAGTACGAACAATGGAAGATTGGAAACGGATGATTTGGAGCGATGAGATGAAAGTCTATAGACCGGGCTCTGATGGGGGCAAATGGGTTTGGAAGAATCAAGGGAAAAGGAGACAAAAACGGATTGAGAAGCTGGAGGAACTGTCAGGATCAGTGGAGGAAGCCTAAAGTTATGGGGTTGTTTCACAGCCAAAGATGTTGGATACTTGACCAGGATCAATGTTGAACTCAATGCTGAGCTATATGTGAGTTTCCTACAAGATGAGTTACTTCATAAACTCGAGTACTATGGGTATGAAAAGGACAACACATTGTCCAGCAGGACAACGACCCAAAGCATACATCAAGGTTGGCGAAGGAATGGTTCAATGATAATGAGGTAGAGTTGCTGTATTGGCCTCCATAGTCCTCAGACCTCAACCCAATCCAATACTTAGGGCGAGATGTCCGAAAATTGTCGGTGCTACGTCCGTTTTTAGGTGCATTAAATAAGTGTGAAGTGCGCCAGAAAGTCCGACCCTATAAAAAATCTGGCGTCGGGTATACCTTGCGTAGTAAACATAATGCGTCTAAAAATGATGCACTGTGCACCTCCATAACAAAATGCCCCTATTGAGGCGCATAGCATATCATTACAAGCGTATATGTGTTAAGCGCATTTCACATTTTACAAGTATGTTAGGCGCATTTCATATAGAGAATACCGACACAAAAAACGCCCTTAGTGAAAAATCAGACGGCGCTACACTAGTAACCTCTTGACTGATATACCACTAATCACAAAAAAAGAAGATGTCTTAAAACTTAGCTTTTAATAAATAATGCTCCTAAAAAGTAATGATCATCACATATAATTATTCAATATACACAACCGACACTGACCAAGCCCAGGTGTCGAAAAATAAATACAGGGGACCAGTTAATGTGAACCCTAAATGGCCCTTCACAATAGCTGAGCCCTAGCCTATTAAACCAGGAATATCGCCCCAATAAGGAACCTGACCCTCAGAGGCCCCTACAAGTCCCTATGGTCCCGTCCCAACATGTTTCGACCAGCCCCTCAAAAACTCGTTTCATTACACAGCCGACGCTGTGAGTCCCGCACTCGGGACCACAAGACAGATAAGAACACAACTTTAAGAAAGCCCGAAATCTATATCAGGGCACCGACTAGGTGAAGGTAATGTGCCGTTAGTGCTGTATGTTCTAATCCCTAGCGCTAAGTTTGAAGTTCCGTAATAAACAGGAAACATGGTGGTAGTATTGGATGTGTATACCTGTGGTTCTCACTAATTTTCCTCTAAAATTGTCCCCTCAGGTGACCGGAGTGAGTTTTTGAGGGGCCGGTCGAAACATGTCGGTACGGGAACATAGGGACTTGTAGGGACCTCTGAGGGTCAGGTTCCTGACGGGAGCGCCCTTATTGGGGCGATATTCCTGGTTTAATAGGCTAGGGCTCAGCTATTGTGAAGGGCCATTTAGGGCTCAACAATAACTGGTCCCCGTATTTATTTTTCGACACCTGGGCTTTGTGTCGGTGTCGGTTGTGTATATTGAATAATTATATGTGATGATCATTACTTTTTAGGAGCATTATTTATTAAAAGCTAAGTTTTTAAGACATCCTCTTTTTTTTGTGATTAGGTGCATTTCATATACTTGTAGTGATAAGCTATGTGCCTCGGTAGGGTCATTACATACTCTACCAATGAAATGTTTTGTGCCGCGATTAGCGCAAATCGCGGCACATAGCATATCATTAGAAGCATATGTAATGCCCTTATCGAGGCACAGAGGTGCATAGCTTATCATTACAAGTATATGAAATGCTCCTAACACATACTTGTGAAATGCGCCTAACACATATAAATTTGTAATAATGTGCTTTGCGCCTCAATAGGCGCATTTCGTTATGGAGGCTCACAGTGCATCATTTTTAGGCGCATTACAGTGTGTCGTTCCCGGCATACAATGCGCCTAGTTTTGGTGTACGACAGTTCATTTACTACCACAATATGGCGTCAAAAGCGGTTTTATTGTAATATAGACCAAAAAACTGGCATTGGCATGTTGGGAAATTTCGCCCTTAGAGTTGAAGAAAAAGCTGTATTCCTACCCAAATCCAATATTCAACAACATTGAGAACATGTAGAAGAGACCTGAGATCAGATTTTGGTCAAGACTTTCTTGAATCTGATCCAGAGCCCAGAAGGATTCAGGCAGTGCTGAAAGCCAAAGGTGGATTTACCAAATACTAACAAAATAATAGAATTTACATTTTGATTTTTAGGAGCAAAACAGTGACAATGCAGTTACATGACAAGAATCTGCAGAACTAAGCAGATGCTAAATACTAAATAATGTATGTCTAAAATAGGTAAGATGTTTGGGTCTTAAAATGATGGTAGACTCATGTTCAAAGCTGTAGTGGATGGTAAGATATGGAGCCTGAAAGTCAAAAGTTAAAAACATTGTTACCATTTTGCTTGTCAGTGTGTCTTCTACCTAAATAGCTTGATTATTGTATCATAAGGTGACAAAAAGCCTGATAACATTTTACTACAGTAAAGTTATCACCTAAACATGTGCCGTGTATGAGGGAGTCAGCAGTTGGGAGTCAGGAAAACTGATGAGTCGGAGTTGGCGTCAGAGCTTTGGCTTACTGACTCCACAGCCTTGCAGGAGGTAGTACTGGAGAGAATCGAGTGCCCATTTAATGGCCAAGTCTTCCCTCTCAATTATGGCGTAATTACGCTCTGCCGGGGACAGCTTCCTGCTGAGAACTCACAGGATGTTCCTCCCCATTTATGAACTGGGACATTACTGCTCCTAAGCCGACCTCTGAGGCATCTGTTTGTACTACAAATTCTCGTGAGAAATCCGGGGCCACTAATACCGGCTGTCTACATACGGCTGACTTAAGGCTTTGGAAGGCCTCCTCAGCCTTTGGGGACCATTTGATCATGGCGGACTTGGCTCCCTTTGTTAGGTCATTCAGGGGTATTGCCATCTCGGCGAACTTGGGGATAAACCGCCTATAATATCCCACGATTCCCAGAAACGCTGTTATTCGTTTCTTGGTAAGCGGACGGGGCCAGTTTTGAATGGCTTCTATCTCGGTTACTTGGGGTTTTATCTCCCCTATTCCCACGATATACCCCAAGTATCGGGCCTCTTCCATCCCTATGGCGCACTTACTGGGATTTATGGTGAAACCACCTTTCCTTAGCGCATCTAGGACAGCCTGGATCTTCTCAAGGAGACTCTCCCAATCTCGGCTGAAGATCACTACATCATTGCGGTAAGCCAACGCATATGCCCTGGTTGGACCAAGATCCTGTCCATTGCCCTCTGGAAGGTGGCAGGGGCCCCTTACAAACCAAATGGCATTCTTACGCATTGGAAGGACCCGTCTGGTGTGGAAAATGCCGTCTTCTCCCTGGCTTCCTTGGCTAAGGGGATCTGCCGATACTACTTGGAAAGGTCTAAAGTGGTTATATACCGGGCTGGCCCTATCCTCTCAATAAGCTGATCCACCCAGGGCATGGGGTATGCATCCACCTTTGACACTTCCTTTAGCTTGTGGTAATCATTACAGAATCGCCATTCACCGTTGGGCTTTGGGACGAACACAATGGGATGGGACCATCCACTTTTAGATTCTTCTATCACCCCTAATTTTATCATACTCTGCACCTCCTATGCCACGATTTTCCTACAGGCCTCGGGAATCCTATAGGGTTTTAGACTTCTTATCCTCACATGAGGCTCGGTAACTATCTCATGTTCCACAACATGTTAGCCCTGTGCCTCTGTGAGTAAGTCCCTATTCCGTTGCAACAGTTGTCTGCACTGATGGGTTTGGGAGGGAGACAGGGTCTCGGCAATCTTTACCTCCTCTTTGTGGGTCTCTGGTTGTGACAACAGCGGCCTCCGGGGGGGGTCCCTATCTTTCTATGGCTTGAGCAAGCTAACATGGTAAACTTGATGCAAACCTGAGGCATTCCAATAGGGGCGAAATATTCGCCATCATTGGCGAATTTGGTTATGTCATGGTGGGAACATATTTTTGTTTTCACCACTGACAATCCATTTGCCCATTCTATTTTTTGGTATGGCAGGTACATCGATGATATTCTCCTTATCTGGGGAGACGATGTATCTGACGTACCTGACGTTATCAGTTACTTACATCAGAACCTGTTCAATTTGTCTTTTACGTTCCATGTAGAATCGTCTACTATTACATTTTTGGATTTAAAATTGGTGGGCTCAAATAATAAGGAAATTGTTTCATGGACCTTCCGTAAACAGTCTTCGGGCAATACAACACTACACTATAAGAGCTTTCATCCCCGCCATACTCATAAATCCATTCCGGTTGGCGAGATGGTTCGCGCCAAGCGTAATTGTAGTGAGTTGGAAACTTCCCAAAATGGAAAAAAAACAAACAAATTTGCACTACGTTATAGTCCAAAGGATATCCGAAATGGTCACTTGATAGGGCCACCAATATTGTTTCCAAAAGATCAAGGGATAGTCTGCTTGATAAAGAGAAAAACATATACTTAAAGTAAAAACTTCTCCTCCTTTTT
Organism: Phyllomedusa bahiana; assembly: GCA_025379985.1. Taxonomy (NCBI): domain Eukaryota; kingdom Metazoa; phylum Chordata; class Amphibia; order Anura; family Hylidae; genus Phyllomedusa; species Phyllomedusa bahiana. The sequence goes on along the minus strand of JAODAL010019740.1, from coordinate 17,942 downwards.
TGATCCTTAGATACAGTCAGCAATTTACACAAATTAGGGACATTGTTTACAAATATCTGCCCTTAGGGCTTGTTCACACGGCGTTTTGGATCCTTTTTACGGATCCGTTTTTCGCACTTGAAAAGCGCATCCGGAAAGCGGATTCGCAAAACACAGCATTGGATACTTTATTTGGATCCGTTTTCAATGCTTTTTACGCATCCGCTTTCCGGATGCGTTTTCACAGAGAGGGGAAGGGAAAAAATCTCTCTGTCTCTCTCTCTGTCTCTCTCTCTCTCTCTCTCCCCTCTGTCTCTCTTTCTGTCTCTCTCTCTCTCTCGTCCCTGCTCATATCAGCCCCTCCAGTCATCTATCCAGCTCCTCCATTCAACCACGCGCCGGTCACCAGCCCTGCTTACCTGCAGCCGTGCCGATCCACCTGTACAGACGCCGGTCCCGCGATCCAGCCCCGCTCACTGTGCTTTTCGCATCCGCTTTCAGACTGCAAAGCGCAGCTGTTACGTACCCGGAGTGTGGAGCGCTTTTGGACAAGTGCCAAAAGCGGACTCCATTATCTCCTATGGGCTTTCACTTGCGTAGAACGGCAGAAGAATTGACATGTCAATTCTTAAAGTGGATGCGAAAAGCGCAGCGCAGGAGAGCCCTCAAAAGCGCATCGCTGATCTCCCGTGGGAACAGCGATGCGCTTTTGCCATTCAACTCAATGTTAATCACACTGACAATTGTTAGATCCGTTTTGCGGATCCGTAAAACAGATCACAAAAACGTCGTGTGAACAAGCCCTTACTGAAAGATGATGCTATAGTAAACAAAGTACTTTCAGAAGATTGTAGGATTGTAACCATAAAATCTAAAACATTGGGAGATAGTTTGTCTCCCAATGTTAAGGAGTTCTCAACCGACATGGTTACACCATAGGGGATTTTATAGGTGCGGTTGTCACCCATGCAGGGTATGCAAGTTTGCATTACCGTGCAAAATTTTTCAAGACTCACAGAAAAATAAGTTTCAACATTAAACAGTATATAAATTGCAATTCTTGCTTAGTAGTGTACGTGGCTAAATGTAACATATGCAGTGTTCTATATGTGGGTTCAACTATTAGAAAACTAAAAACGAATTCTGGAGCACCTAAATGATGTTACCAGCACTTCTGCATGGACAAAATCTAATGTGGCCAAACACTTCATTGATTGTCACAATGGAGATGTTGGTGCACTCCAGATATTTGGTATTGAAAGAATTCTCAAACAGGCACGAGGAGGTAGCTTAGAAAATAGACTTCATGATAAAGAATCGTTCTGGATAATCACTTTGAATTCTTCTTTTCCTTTTGGTCTTAACGTCAGAAGGGAAACTGTTTCATTATTAAATGCACGATCTATGTTTTATAGGGTAGTTTTCCCTTCTTTCCAAATAATGCTTTATTGAAATAGTATTTTCTATGCTTGTAATGTTTCACACACTTGTACTTTTGTATCCAGTTCCAATTGATTTTATTCATACTCTCCGTGGCCGAGCCACAGCACATTGAGATAGCACGAGTGCCACTGTTTCGATTTTTAGTATTTATAGTGCTTAATACAAATGTTTCATCTAGTTTTCGTAGGTAAATCGGAAGCAGTGTTGCTTATTGCGCATGCTCCATTTCGCCTTTTCCAGCAATTAACGAGTGTGTATTGTGCATATCTGCAGTTCATCTGTCATGTGATGACTATGTGTTACGGTTTTCCGGTACATTCACTTTCCGGAATCTTATGCTTTACTATGTGCTGTGGTCACGCCAGCAGGTGAGTTCAATGTTTTTAATGATATATTGGTATATAAGCATGGAAATGTCATTCTGTACCTTGCTATAATTAAGGGCACATAGTGCCGGAAACGCGTTAGCGATTTGGGTGTCGGCATGTTTTTGCTTCCCTTCAATATGCCTTTTTATATTTTGTGCATCCATGGATACCAATAAAATTTTGATTTTATTTAGAATTTTTGGCTATTTGCCTCACGCTGTCCCAACTATTCTTATGTTTTGACTGGGTCTTCTACTTACCTCTCCTGGCTTTTGGATCGTCACCATTGAAGCTGTCAATTGGTCTGCAGCGGTCAAGTATCAGTTTCTGACATCACTGTTTAAAAGTGGACAATAGTGTCAGGCATTGACTCGTGACTGCTGGAGCCAGTCAGCAGCTGCAGTGGCGATGATCCAACCACTGGGAGACCGAAGTAAATAGAAGACCCAGCAAAGGCAGTGGCAGCACTGGCACAAAGAAGAATGGAGATGAAAGTTTAACTCTTTATTTTATTGCAGCAGTTTCTTTTAAAATATTGTCCTTGACAACCCCTTTGATATGTGCATCAGGAGCTTTTCATATACACTAAGCTTAATGCAAAAACATGATGTGAACAAAGCTAAAAGGGTTTCTGAGAGGATAAGATTTCTTGACCTTTTAAAGTAATTTAACATATAAAAATATATTTCTTAAGGTAATCGCCGCTGCAAAGAGAGGCTTCAAAGCTGTTGGCTACGAGTTAAATCCTTGGCTTGTGTGGTATTCAAGATACAGAGCATGGAGAGAAGGTGTACATCATAATACCAGATTTCATATGTGCGATTTATGGAAGGTATTGACATTCTTTTTCTTTAATAATGTTTAAGTATCTGAAAGGGGTTGTTTTAGAAACCAGAAAAAGTAAGAATACTGTACATACTTGAGGAATACTAAAGATAAGCAGTAAATATTTGATAATATGCAATATTTAACTCCTTCAGGACGCAGAAAATTTTGTACCAAAAGACTGAGTCCCGTTTTTCAAATCCGACATATGTCGATTTATATTGGAATATTTTTTTTTTTTTTTTTTAAATTCAAAAGCTTTATTATGAAAGACATCAAAAGGTGAATGGTACAGTCCTATAAGCAAGAGACAATGATTACAAGTAAAATAGGGTATGTCAAAACTGTAGATCCAATAACATCACATATGAGAATAGCATAACTGCAAAGATTTACAGTCGGTCTTCAAACGTAAGGAAAAAACCATATGAAGGGGTCGACATGCACCAACAATATGTAACATTGGCGATAAAGCCCTCATAATAAGTGCAAGACTATAAGTCAAGCATAAGTGTGAACATTAGCATGAGAAGGTTAGAGAGAAAGTTTCGAGAGAAATAAAGAATCACGGGGGCCTAAAGAGCCATCATGCTACCTGTGAGTCTTGCATGCATGATGATATCTGCACTGAGAGGTAATATGATACCTGTATAAAACAGTTCCTCGACAGAGTACTAAGCAGTAACGCCACAGCAGGGAAGTGACTAAGCCATACCGGTCCTTAATAGGGATGCCTCTAAAGAAGCAATAGCAGTAGAAATATCATCTATGCAAGAGAACGGAACGATGAAAGGCAACATAGCCTAAACAGAGGGTAGAGGGGTAAGAGAAGATAGGGGTACAGTCGGAGTTACGAGTCCAGCGCCGCTCACAATGCCCACCAAGCGAGCTCCTTTATTATGCAAAACACAGGTTAGGCGAATGAGACATAGTGATCCGACGCACAAAAAGTGAGCCAGTCGTCCCAAATCTTGTGAAAATTAAGAATATCGACCTTATTGTCGCTTCGTAATTCCTCCCACCTGCAGACCTTATGGATTTCCTCAAACCAACTTGTGAAGGACAGGTTGTGGAGCACCATAGTTTGGGAATCACTAACTTGGCGGCATTCAATAAGGTGGTAATTAGTCGATTTTTCAAAGAGCGGACAGAACCCCGGACAGCCTGGAAGAGCAGAACTGCAGGATCATTATCCAGTCTCTCATCAGTGATGAGTTCTATAACCTGGATCACTTTCAACCAGAAAGACTGTAATGATGGGCATTTCCACCAGATATGTAACATAGTGCCCTCCTCTTTTTGACATCTCCAGCACATCTTGGAGACCGAGGGGTGGATAGCATGTAAAACCGTGGGAACTCGATACCACCGAGAAATTATCTTATAGTTGAGTTCTTGTACTTTAATGGAAATTGAGGTCCCGCGGGCACGGGCGAAAATTTCGCCCCACTCATCATCAGTTAAATTTCGGGCAAGATCCCTTTCCCATGCTTTCTGAAAAGATGATCTAGATGGTGACCCCATTCTTAATAAGAGATCATATATTCTGAGAGCAGATGCGTTGCGTGAGTCATGTCCAGACACCAATTCTCCAACATGGACAGAGGTCTATTGAGCGAAAGAGGTGCTTCGAAGGCAAGGCACACACGTCTCAGCTGGTAATAGTGCAACCTGGAGAATCTAAGGCACGTGAAGTCAGTGACCACTGCCTGATATTGCTTGAGAGTACCTGCATGATATACGTCCTTAAAGACGCCGTGACCCCTGTCTCCTCCTATGCCAAGACCCACAGATCTCAATGTATCTGACAGACCCGGATTCCCTGTGATGGGAGTAAGTGGTCCACCCGGCTCCAACATGTGCATAGATGAGGGATAAGATCTAATTGTTATAACCGTAATACGAACAATGAAAGGAAGGGATACGAGGTGCTTCCTGGGGAGCCACTGTGGGGGTAGCCACGGCATAGCCGCAGTCGGATAACCGTACAACTTAGCTTCAATCTCTACCCACAATTTACACCTCCGATTATGAAAGCCGTCTAAAATTCTGACCGCCGAGGCCGCCAAGTTGTATGATTGAAAATTCGGAAGCGCCAGACCTCCTTCAAGTCTAGGTTTCATCAGGGTGGAGCGAGAGACCCTGGGATGCTTTTGCGCCCAGACAAAGCGCAGGATTAGACTATGTAGAGATCGAACAAAGGACTTAGGGAGGAGAATCGGTATGGCCTGAAATAAGTATAATAGACGTGGAAGGATATTCATTTTGACTATATTGATGCGTCCTAACCAGGAAAAATCCTTTTTGTCCCATTTGGACAGGTCCATACGAATCTAATGAAAAAGCGGGGTAAAGTTGAGGTCAAAGACTTTCTGGGGATCCGAGGGTATATTAATTCCCAAGTATTTGATTGAAGAGGGAGCCCAAGAGAACGAATAACTCCTCAGTTGTTCCAGATCCTCTGCCGATAAACCCAGACTCAGGGCCACACTTTTGGTCATGTTCACTTTGTGATTGCTAAATGAACTAAATCGACCAAGAACCTGGAGAATCGAGGGGAGAGAGATGAGAGGCTCAGTAACATAAAGCAGCAGGTCGTCTGCATATGCTGAACACTTAACATCAAGATTACCACATTTAATGCCATGAATTGACGATGTTTCCCTTATATCTTGAAGCAAATGCTCCATAGCTAACGCATACAGTATGGGGGAAAGTGGGCAACCCTGCCTAGTGCCATTATGAATAAAGAAGGGTTCAGATAGGGAGCCATTAATTCTGACTTGTGCCTGGGGAGAATTATAAAGGGCCAGTATCTTATCAAGGAGGACCGGGCCAATACCCAAAACAGTCAGAGCACCAGAAAGGAAGGACCAATCCACTCGGTCAAACGCCTTTTCTGCATCTAATGAAAGTAACATAGTTGGAGTTTTAGATCTACGGACGTGGTCGACTAAGGTAAAAGTTTTGAGGGTGTTATCCCTAGCTTCTCTTGTAGGAACAAAACCCACTTGATCAGGGTGTATTAAGTCGTTCAATAGGGGGTTCAGTCTTAAAGCAATTAGTTTGGCGTAAATTTTAGCATCTGTATTAATGAGCGAGATTGGGCGGTAGCTCTGACAGAGTGCTGGGTCCTTGCCTTCCTTAGGTACGACTGTGATATGGGCTCTGAGAAATGCCTGTTCAAAAGGGGACTCGGATGACACTGAGTTAAAATTGAGCAACAGAGGGAATTTCAAATCCTCCTGTAACTGCTTATAGAATTTAGAAGTATAGCCGTCTGGGCCAGGACTCTTCCCGATGGGCAGGGAGACAATGGCCGCCTGTAGTTCCTCTGGGGAGAAGAGGGCGTCTAGGGCACTAGCAACTTCTTTTGCAAGCGGAGGGAGGGCCGTACGTTGCAGATACTCCATCAGGGCAGACGAAGAGCCCGATGCTGAGTACGACTTGTTTGGTTTGGGGAGATTATATAGGTTAGAGTAATATTGATGAAAGACACCTAGAATGTCTTGAGTCATGTGTTGCAGTCGACCCTCAGGAGTCTTGATCTGGGGAACAAATAGGGACGCTCTCTTCTCCCTCAGTGCCCTAGCCAAATACCTGCCAGGTTTGTTACTCCACTCATAAAAGACAGTCTCACGCAACTGCCTGTATCGTTTATGCTTGCGCTCCATGAGCGTCAGAATGTCCTGATGGAGCTTAATTAATGTTCATAGATCAGATTCGGAGCCTGAAGTTTTATGGGTGGATTCCGCAGCATGGGAATAATCTTTTAATACTTTTACCTATCCATGTGCTTCAGATTCTTTTCTTGTGACACATTGAAAAATATCAAAATGTTTTGCCAATTTGGAAAAATTAGCAATTTCTCCATCTAAGACAGACAGTTATGTCAAGATGATTTAAAATCAGGTGTGGAAATTATCTTTGTTCCACTCCTTATCCAATTAAATGCCTCCTCCGAATTATAATATTATTATTATTGCTGCCGTCAGCCAGAGCTCGAGAAACATTACCAACACCTTCTGTTTAGGACATTAATATGATTTAATCACAGTAAATTAAATTCAAATAGAACTTTTTTAATCACATGACTATTTTATCACTACATGATTGGTTAATTGGTGGTTGCTAAGAGACAAGTTATAATTTGCATGTACGTATGAAGCATTAGCTGATATGACACATTCCCAAACGCTCTGTATCATCTGGGGGGAGGAGGAAGGCCTTGACTTTCTTGCTTCTAGCAGACAATGCATCTGTCTCAAGGAAAGCTATGTGAGAGATATCTGATACTTCGATAAGGATGTATAGCAGTAAATACAGTTTAACAAACTATCTGCGGAGCTTAATAAGAATGTAATGATGAAACAGACTTTTGATATTTTTTCCTTAAATTACCAACTTGACAGTCCCCCCTTAAAACATAAAAATCTGTTCTAACGCTCCCCCCTAGAGTGTGAATGATGATTGATGCTCTTCCCTAAACTGAACAAGAATGATTAGAGGTCACTCTCCTTAGACAGCAGGGTGAACAGGGTGTTGAACCCACTGAACCACTGTCAGGCTTGCTCCAAGGGGCGTAACCAAGCAACCGCCGGCCTCATCGCAGAGCCTTTGATGGTAAGGATCACTGTTGACCAACGACCGCCAGGTGCCACCTCAGAGCAGTCCCCGGCAGAGGCATCTATGAATTGTTTACAATCTCAGAACCCACAATGATTCTGGAAAATCATGATGGAGGTGGCGCTTAATTGTTCAGCTATACCTTGTAAGGCATCGCGGGTGTAATTATCAAACCTCTGTTGATTACAATAGATGTAATTTACCCAGTTCATACTTTTGTTGACTGTTATCTGGGGCGTAAGTGATTCAAACCCTTTCAATTCATCAGGCACCCCCCTTGGATGGCCCTCTTGCATTTTTACCCACATCCAGACTAGACAAACATGTGAAAGGATAAGGGAAAAGTTCATAATGACTTATTGGTCGCAGTCACTTTCTTGCAGTGTGAAGCATGCACCCAGGTGGGTCTTCCTTCAAGTTTCATTGAGGTTGGGGACACCAGGAGTACTTGGTATGGTCAAATCTGGGCTCCAGAGAATCTCTGACGTGTTTCTGCACCCACACAAAGTCACCAGATCGTAGCTTTGATCAGAGTCTGGATCTGGAATGGAGGAGAACACTATGGCATGGATTAGTTTCAATTCATTACACAGATTTATAACATATTTTACAAGGCTATCATTCCCTGCACTCAATGTATGTGTGAAGTTTCCCCTAATTGGCGGGGCCTGAAAATACTTTATCCTGAGAGTGAAAGGGGGGCTGTCGGGGGTATTTCTGACAAAATTGGAGTGCAAGGGGTTGGACCCGGGGCCGGGGAAAAAGGAGGGTTTATTTGTTGGCTTTCAAATCTTTTTTCTTCAGAGTGGCCGTTCATTCTTTCCCACTTTCTACTAAAATCGGGCCCGGTTTTGGGTTTGCAGGCGATGCCAGCCCCTATTATTTTTCCAAATTTTTGGTTACTTTGCAGTTAAAAGGCAGGCCTTGGTCCAGATTTAAAAAACCCTCGGGGGACCCCAAAAAATCTGTCCCAAATTTCAGTAAATATTTCTTCACGGGGGTTCTGGCAATCATGTAAAAATTGGGTAAACTTCAGGCCACCCGGAGAACATTTTCCTCCTCACAAATTAAAATTTGGTATTTTCCCCCCTTTGGGAAATTCAATGGTTCAATTTTGACCCGCTGGGGAGGGAAAAAGTTTTGGGCCAAATGTTCCCTTTTGTGGGGGATCATCCCCCCGGGGTTACAAGTATTGCATATTTCACAATTTCCCTAGCAGGGCTTTTCCCCAAAAAAATTGAAGATTCTGGGTCAAATTTTAATTTTTTGTTAATTAAGAAATCACCCCTCGCTAGTTCATCGGGGGTAGAAACCTTTTACCCCATTGTACTAAGCTGGATAAAATGCCCTTGGTAAAAAAAAGCCCTATTGTCTTTCCTCTAAAACCCATTTTGGGTATTTCTGCTCCAATTCCTCCCAACTTTTTTTTTCCCTTTCGGGCTTGTTAAGTTTTTTTTAGGTCCCCAACAGGTTAACCCCTGGATTCAAATAATTCTTGCCCTTTGGGTTTCTTCTCTTCTTGTTCCTTCATTTTTTCCTTTCTTTCTTTCTTTTTCTCCCTTCTTTCTTCCACCTTCTTTCTTCTTTCCCCTTCTCCTAATTTCTTTCACACCTTCTTCTCCTTCTTTTTTCTCCCTTTTTCCCCTTTCTTTTTTCTCTCCCGGGGTCAGCACATATACCCACCCTGCTTCCTCTCAAAACCCGGGGAAGAGAGTTCGGCCTTTGGGGCCAAGTCTCTCTGTAGGGCCTTCTACTTCCACTGTCCTATTCTTCCAGGGGTTTTTTAGTTTCAAAACCCACTTGAGCGGGCAATTGGAGAGCATAACCAGTCTGAAAGGGGCCTTTTTGTTTGGGCGGTTCCACTATTGCCCTGGAACCTTTCAGGGCCCATTTTAAAGGCCAAAATTTCATAGGCTATCCAAACCTGTAGGCTGATTCGGTTTTATGTTCATGGTTTTTCCCTTCGGCGACTTACAAGCTTCGGGTTAAAAACCCCCAAAATTCACCCCCTTGGGGCTGGCTTTTCCCCGAAGGAAAAATTCACCCCTTCACTTTTTTGCAAAAAAAACCACAGCAAATCCGGTAGGGAATGGGCCTTAAAATTCCCCGCATATCTGGATCCATCGGTAAAAAGGGGGAAAAATCTGGGGTACTCCAACTTTGGATGTAGGAAAAGTAGGAAAAAGGGGGAGGTTTCATCTCCATTTGTTAAAGGGTTTAGTCATGAAAAATTCTCCGTGGCAGTCGGGTCTTCACTGGGGTGGGATTTAATCTTAAATTTTTTTTTTCCCCCCTTGGGGAAAAGGAACCCAAGGGGGCGGGTTGAGGTATTTCGTCTCTGAAAATTTAAAATTCTCGGGCATCAGAAAAGGGGCATTGTATAGGAGAGGGCGTGTTTACTGGGGATGGGTTTTCCCTGCAACTGTTTTCGGGACCCCCTTGTAAATCATGGGGACCCAAAAACTTTGACCGGTTTGACCAAAAATTGATGCCCTTGGGATTTTTTCAGAAAGAACTTGTGAGCAATGACAGCTCTGAAAAGGGGGGGCAGCCCGGGTTGCAACATGATCTAACTTGCAAAATAGTACCCAAAGAGGTCTCTACGCTCTCCATGTTTTTTTTTTCCCAAGACTTGGGAAGCTTGGGCCATAGTCTTCAAAAAGGAAAAGGTTAAAAGGGTTTGGGATTTAGCCCCGAGTTTTCCCAAGCTGGCTTGTAGGATAATTTTTTCCCAGGCTTTAAAAACACTCTTGTGCCCCCAAGTGAGATTCTTTGGGTTAAAACTAATGTCCTTGAAAAAATATTAAAAAAACTTGCAAAAAGAGGGGGCATGGGTACCTTTGAACATTTAAAGTGGGAACCCTAAAAAACCCCTTAGTTTTTTTTGGGATGGGTTTAAAAAAATGGCTCACAGCTTTTTTCCTTTCATGGAAAAAGTTGTTTTTTTCCCGTGATATCAGTGTCTGGGGAATACAACTTTTTTAAAGAAAAAAACCTTTGGGAAACCCTTGGATGTGAACTTTGCATTTGATTGATCCCATAGGTTAAAGGGAAAATCAAAGGCTGATTAAACAAGGGAAAATCAGGTGAAAGGCAAGAGAATATCATACAGGCCCGGGAATCAGGGTTGGGGGGAGTGCGGTAACCCCTTTTAAGCTCCTGGGCCAGGGGGGGGAGTCCCACGAAAATGAAAGAAAAAGGGGTTTTTTGACACCCTTGTGTGGTGGGACAAAAGAAGACATTGCAAAAACCAAAAGACGGGGCACTAAAAAGGGGTACTTGGTAAAAAAAACATGAGTTTTTGGGGAACAGGGGTTCCTTTAATTTTGGGTGACAGAAATTTGGACTGCTCCAGCCCTGGAACCCAAAATGGTATTTTGGGTGGGTTCACCGGGGGAAAACTCTTTCCTTTTAAAACGGGCCCGAGATGTTTTGCAGAATAAATGCAGTGGGGGAGTCCCCATTTTCCAAAGGAAATGTTCTGATTTGTGGCCCCCAGAGTTTGTTTTTGATCATTTAAAAAGGGATATTAGGAAAAACGGGGCGGGGTACACCCTTTAAAGCAACATGAAAGGGGTGAACGGGAAGGAGGGCCGCCCATCATCGGGGAACCTTTAGCCCAAACCCTTCGGGAAGGGAAATTGTGTCAAAAGTTCAGGGGGTGGTTCCAGGGGTTTAAAAAATTGAAAACCCGGGGGGAAACGCTTTTTTAATTTTTCTTGGTAAAATTTTGGAGTATTGTAGTCCAAATACTTTTCCCAAAAAAAATTATATTGTTTTGCTTCACCCTTTTGCAGCAATCAGTTAAACCCAGATTTTTTGGGGAAAGCAAGGAAGATAAGTAGTTTAGAAAGTCCATGATGCCCAAATTTTGGGGCCCCACAGGGTGGTTTTAAGCGAGTCGGGGTTTGGGGTTCGTCCAAATATTTTAAGCATGAAATGAAATTCGGAAAGTAGACCCCCGGGGGAAAAATGTCGAAGTTTTCAGAAACCGTTTGGCTGCCCCTGTTTTAAAATAAGGAAAGGAAGTTGGTCCTTTAAAATTTTGAAGATTGGGGTCAACACTGGTTAAAATAAAACAAAGGGGGGGGTTTCTCTGAAGCGTTGATTTAAAAGAGGTTAAGACATATTTTTTTTGGCCGGAAACCCTAGGGTTGAGGCCTTTGGGAAGCCCTTGGGGTTGGGAAAAGGCCCGGAAAAGATGCATCTTGGGGAAAAAGGGTTTGTTTTGCAGGGAATATGGTTAAGATTGGTTAAAAGGGAGGTCCCCGTTAAAAATTTGGTTTAAAAAAAATTTTTTTTTTTGGGAAACTGGGGTCTCGTTGTTTTTTTTGGGTTGAATTTTGTTTGGTTTGGAAGACAAAAATTAAATACTGAGGTTAAAATTTTTTGTTTAAAAATTCCCTTTGAAGGGTATTGTGGTATTTTGCCGTCCTTTTTGGTTTAGCAAGATTTTTTTTTGGGGGTCACGAGCTTTTTGCGCAGCACGGGCCTCATAAATAGGGCCGGTTTTTTTAAACATTAAAAAAGGTTTTCTAAATTCGGCCTTTTTCCCGCCAGGGGTGTGGGGCTCGGGAAAGGGGCCCCGCAAACCCGTTATCCCCGATAAAAATTTCTGAAAGGTTGTTCCCCGGGGGAAAAACTTCCCATTTTTTTGATTTTTGAGTAGGGGTTTGTTGGCTCGCTATAGCCCTTGTGAGATCTTTTGGAAAATTTAGGGGTCACATTAAAACCTTTTTTAAACTTTTGGGGATAAAACAATCGGGGTCCCTTAAAGCAATGGAGGGGAAGTTAAACTTCCGGTTAACTTGCATATTTCCTGGGAAAGTTTTAAAAAATAACCCACGAATGGGTTTAAAGGAGACTTTAACAAACGCCGTTAAAAAAAGGGGTTTTCTTGAGTTTTTAGTGTTAAATTTTCAAATCCAGGGGCCCTGGGAAAAAGGGCCCTTTACTTTCCGGTGAAATTTTTTATTCTCCAGGGTTTCATTGGATCGGGAGTTTAGAATTGAAGATATTCACTGAGGATTCACCCAAACTTCCTTTGGCCCAAAAAATGAAAACGAGGGAAAGAACCCTCTTCCCCAGATGGAAAGTACAAAATGCCCAAAACGTGTTTTCTTGTAAAAGTAATTTGTTTAAAATCCCCGTTTTCCCGCCGGGGACCCGGGCAACATGGTAAAAGTTTTTCCAAAAGGGGCAAATTAGTTTTCGTACCCTGGCGAGCCCCCGGTTAAAGGGCCGGGTTTTTTCTCAGGGTTTTGTTTTTGGGTAAATTTGGGATTTTTGGACTTGTTTTTGGGTGTAAAAAGGCATTAGAGGGGGTTTGACCCCGGGGGGTTTTTGGCTGGGGGGCCAAATAAATTGAAAAGGGTTTAAAACCCGGGAAAAGGGGAAAAAAATCCAATGGGCTGAAAAGGGTATGGGGGGGTGGTGGTGCTGCCAAAGGGGAGGGAAAATTTAAATGAATGAGTCGGGTTTCGGGTGGGGGGAAAGGGAATTGGGTTGTATTTTGGGCTATGGAAATGAGGTTTACCCCTGATTTGGGGGTTTAAGTTTTCCGGGGAAGATTTAGGGGTTTTTAGAAAAGGGGGCCCCAGGGGGGTCTTCAATTTTTTGGCCCAATAGCGTTTTTTAAGTACCAACCCGAATTTCGGTTTACTGGGGGGAATTGGCTTGGGCTAAAGGGTAATGGGGTGAGTTGGCCTGTACCCCTGCCCGTTTTTGGGGAAAACAAAAAAATCCCGAAGAAATAAGCTATGGACGGGCAAATTGGGAATTTTTGGCTTGGGCCACTTAAAAAAAAGGGTTTTGTTTTAGTTTTTTTTTTCAGCGCTGAACAAAATTGTCATGGTAAAAACTTTAAATTATATACGGGTCCAACAGGGGGGGGCAAAAGGAATCACAGTTTAAATTTATCCTGGACCCAGCATTTTCTGTGTGCTTTTGACAATGGGAAAAATACTGGAGCCCCTTTAAATTTTGGGTTTGCAATTGGCCCGGGCATCCGTAGCTTTTGGCAACTTTGTCACCCCTGTTTTCCCTTTTCCGTTATCAATGAAAGTAAAAATTGCGGCTCGGAGGAGGAGGGGTTTCCTAAAACCGTAAAAAAGGGGTTTAGAGTAAATTGCGGCTGGGGGTGGTGTTTTGTTGTGTTTTTGGGTTTGTCTGGAAAAAGACGTTATCACACCATTGGGCATTTTTCAATTTTTTTAAAATTTTGAAAGAAACCCAATAAAAGTGCACGGGGAGAGGTGGGAGTGGGGAAGGTTTAAAGGTGTACAAGATGGCCGCTGTCCAACCAACCAAAATTTTTCCGGGTTTTTGGGATTGCTTGGGACTAAAAAATATGGCACAGGGGGGAAGTGGAAAGGGGGGGGTTTATTTTTTTTTCCCGGATACAGAAATGTTTGGACTTCAAAAAATATTCCCAAGAAAATAAGGGGAGGTTCTGGCACGGGAGTTTGGGAAGAATACTGGGGGGGGCAGGGTTAGGAAAATTAAAGGTGTGATTAGTGTTGAAAATTTTCCCCCCCAAAATCAAACGCAATTTCAGCTTTTTAAGGGAAATTTGATGAATCAGTCCCAAAAATTAAAAATTCCATTTTTGGAAAATGGCGGCAGCCACCTTTATACAAAAGCATTCCTCAAACCTTCTTTTTTTTTTACATTCATTTTCACGTAAATTCTGCTTTCCCAAAGGGACATCGGTTTTATTTTTTTCCCCAATGCTTTTTCCCCCTACATACAAATTTGGGTAATTTCTGTATTTAGGGTTTCTTTTCCACAGAGCGAAACTTTTTTTTTTTTCTTTTCAAATCTCTTTATTTTACTTTTTTTTCTCTTCGATAAAATTTTACTCGTTTTGCCCCCTTTTGACTGGGCGCTAAAATTTTTTTCAGTACCCCAAACACCCAGGGGAGAAAAGGGTGCCCACTAAAACCCCCCTTAACAGATGCTTTAAATTAAACCCAAAGGGTTATACACTCTGACAGAATTTCAGGTGAAAAAAAACAAGTAATGAAAGCTTGAAAAATAAAAATTTAAACCCCTGAATGCATTTTTTTTACCAAAATTAAAAAAAAACAAATTAACACCTTTATGTGAGGAGTAATTTCCCAACATACCTAAAAACTAATCTAAATGTTTTTCTGCTTCATCAGCAGATAATCTCGATTAATCGGGTTAACGGGGCTAATCAAAAACGCAGATTTTTCGTCACAAAAGGCTTTCAGAAACCAAGATCTTCTGTCTATAACAGGTTTATGGCTATCTTTAACATTTCCTTCTTTTTCGTTTTGGGCCCCTTTAACTTTAACGGTTTTTGGAAATTTGGGGACGTTCTTTCGGGAAATTTTCAGTTTAAAGGGTTCAAATATAACTATAGCCTTTGGCAAATGGCCCTTTTTCTCCTCGGGAATTTTCAATATCTGTTTATAACTATTTTGGGTAAATAATTATGACGGGCCTTGGGTTTCCCTTCTACCGGACCCGGCTTCTTGGGGGATTTGTACCCCCTTATCTCTTTTTTTATAAGGAGCCCAGCTCGGGTACACAAAATATGTTTCCCGAAGGGAAATTTACATATCCAGCACGTATACTTTACAGGGCAACAAAGAAAGGAGGCTTTAATTTGGGTATTTTAAAAAGGGTTTTTTCGCATTTTGAACGCAAAAAAGACCAGAGCACCCCCGGAGGCACACCAAAACCCTTTTACACAGGTAACCTTAAGGGGGAAAGGGAAAACCCAACCCCCAAAAAGACTTTCACTAGGAATTTTCCAAAACAAAAGAAAAGTAAAAGGTTTTTTTTAAAAATCATTGAACTTACCTTTTTCTGGGGGGTTTTTGATCGGGCCCCAAAAGTAATTCGGGTTTCCCCCGGGACCGGAAGTCGTTTGGAAAAGGGTCACCCCCCCCTCCGGATAGCCCTGGGGCCTGGAGACAGGGCACCACTTTTAAAATGTTTATAAAATCAGGTGGGGAAAATTATTTTGTTCCACCCCTTTTTCCAATTAAATGCCTCCTCCGAATTATTTTATTATTATTGGTGCGGCCCCCCAAAGCCCCGGAAAACATGACCAACCCCACCCTTTAAAAAGATTGAAGGGTGTTTTAAAAATCCCCGTAAATTACATTCCAATAAAATTTTTTTAAATCAAATGAATTTTATCACAAACAGTTTGGGAAAAATTTGGTGGTTGCAAAGAGCCCAAATTTTAAAATTTTGGGAAATTACGTATTGAAGCATTAGCTGATATGCCCAACTTTTCCCAAAGTCTGAAAACATCTGGGGGGGAAGGAAAGGGCCCGGGGGACTTTCTTGCTTTTAAAACACTGCATCTGTCTAAAAGGGAAAAAACTTTGTGAGAGAAAATTTATTCTTTGAAAAGGGTTTAAATACGGGTTAAAAAATTTAACAAACTATTGGGGGCCCTTAAAAAGAATGTAATGATAAAAACGACTTTTGATTTTTTTTCCCTTTTAAATTTCCCAAACTTGAAAGATCCCACAAAAATTGGGTTTACACTAGCAGTTTATGTTTTTTCTAGGGTTGGTTGGCATCATTTTTAAAATGTTCTTTTTTTTAAACAGGGGGGCTTAAAAATTTCCCCGTAACAATTTTTTAACATTTCAAGAAAATGGCTTTTGGGGGGGGCCCTATATTTTGGGAACCCCCCCCCCCCCCAAAAAAGAAATCCATCTAAGACATGCCCCCCTATTCAAAAAAGCATTGGGAAAATGTTTTAAAACCCCTTTGGGGGTTTAACAAAATTAAAGCAAAATGGAGGTAAAATTTTCCCAAAATTTTCACTTTTTTTTAAAAATTTTAAACTCTTAATTCCTTTATTCACGGGTACGCAAGCTGTTACCAGGGAAACGAAATTTAAAATTTTTGTTTCCCTCGGATTTTTATGTTTTTTGGGTTTTATCCCCATATTTGGCCCCCCAGTGCGCTATTTGACTAAAATCCTCAGAATAGGGGAGCCCCCTCCCGGGAACCTTTGGGGGTCTCATTTTCTTTCGATTTTTATTTACCCCTTTACATTTTTGGGCGGACCCCCTTAAGGGCTAAAATTTAAATAAAAACCCAAAAAACCCCAAATTTTAAATTTAAAGGGGAAATATATCCAGAGGTGTAGGGGCCCCCCACAGTGTTTCACGGGATTTTTGGAACCTTTTGGTGTCTAAATGACTTTGATTGCTTTTTATTTTGGGTAAATGGGGTTTTTTTCCCAAAAATAAACAATTTGTCATTTTTGGGTTTTTTTTCTTAAGTTAAGGGGGGGTTTTTAAACAATTAAAGATTTTAGGCTAGGTCGTCCCCAAATTTTATTTTACTTTTTATTTTTTATCTTTTTTTGGGTGTTTAATTTTTATTGTGATAAAATTTCATTTGGTTTTTGTGTTTTTACTTTATTTTTTGGGGTTTGTGTTTTTAAGTTTTTTCCTTTTTTTTTTAAATCTTTGGGGGGGGGACTTGACTTAAGGAGCCAGTAGATGGCGTTTCATACACATCAGTACTGCCCAAAATTGAAAAAGCTGTCATCTCCGGTTTAACGGGTCATTTAAACCGGGGTTGATAACATCCAGACACCCCCAAGGGCCTTTTTAAACCCATCGGGCTGTCAGGTAAGTCAACGGAGCTGTGAGTGCAGCGCCGTGGGCTCCATAGGTGACAGTGGGAGCTCCCTTAGCTGCTGGGGTTTCCATGCTCTGCGGTAAAAAGAAAAGGGGGTCATTTGGGCCGGCAGGCAGAAAAACTAGTTTGTCACCGAAGGGGCGGGAGCCCAGCTGGGGTTGGGGGGCCCGATTCCACGGCTTTTTTGCCGCGGATTTGCGCCGTACGCGCCCCCGGTTTTTGGGGCTGCATTTCGGGGGGCCCAATCCGCGGCAAGAATTTTACGGGTAATCCACTGCTCTCATAAGAACAGGGGTTTTCCCGCTCCTCCCTCCCTGGGGCGAATCCGCCGCGGGGGGGGAGAAAGTGAAATGCACATTTTTTTACGGGCGTACGCGCCTTTTAGTTAATGCATTGTCTATGGGGCCGGGAGGGGCGCCCCCTCCGCGCCCCTGGCCCCCCCCCGCCCCGGGCCCCTTATTCAGGGGAGATTTTAAAGCTAAATACGGCTCAAAAAACCCCGTGGGAATAACCGGGTTTTGAACAGGGCCTTACCCTGACTGCCTGCACGTTTGTTCACCTTTTTTCGGGAGCCGCCCGATCTCTAGGACTTTAACCCACGCCCTATTGGGGTTTAAATCCTCGAAATTTAGACGTGCCTTTTGTCTATTCCCCAAAGGGGGTTAATCAAATTACTGATTTTTGCTATTTTGCATTTTAAGGGCTTTTTTTTGAGTCTTTCTCCTCACTAGGGTAGTGGATGGAGCTGCAGTTGCTAGGCCCCTTTTTTTAAAAAAAACTACATTTCCCCCCAATGCCTATTCCCTCCAGCTAAAGCGGGTAGGTCCACCCCTTTTGGGTTTTCCACACCCGTCATACTGCGGCCATCACTGGCTGAAAAAAAGATATCCCATACAGATGTTTGTTTTTCCCGTGAAATTGTCCTTATCTAATTTTTTAAATTTTTTTTGTAAATAAATTATTATAAGAAAAACTGGTTTTTTGTGTACAAGACGATTTGGGGGAACCTGTAGAAAGTTGGCCCCAATCAAATTAAACATTGAAAACTTTGAAAAAAGT
>JAODAL010019739.1:0-71200 GCA_025379985.1 Phyllomedusa bahiana | reverse complement strand
TGGGGCCCCCCTATAGTACCAAACCCCTGTTAACCTATATCCCCCCTATGGGTCATAAGGCAGGCAGGCTTTAGGGGGTTTAACAGGCACTTTGGGGGTTTGACAGGCAGACAATTTTAGGGGGACTATAGGGGCTTTATGGGCAGTCAGGCTTTCGGGGTGGTTAGGGGTGGCAACTTTTAGAGGGGTATAGGAGTATGCAGGCAGATTTGGGTGGCTATAGAGCGGGGCTTTAAAAAGGGGTATAGGGGGTTAACAGGAGGAGGTTTTTTGGGGGACTTTATAGGTAGGCAGGCTTCAGGGGGGCTATATAGGTAGGCAAGCTTTAGTGAGCTCTAAGGGCAGGCAGGCTTTAGGGGGGAGATAGGGGTTATACAGGCAGGTAAGCTATGGGGGGCTATATAGGCAGGCTTTTCGGGGCATAAGGGCTATTAGGCGTTAAGGGGGGCTATTGGGCGGGTTTAGGGGAGGCTATATAACAGGCTTTAGGGGTCTATTAGTAGGTTTAGGGGAGGCTATATGGGCAGGCAGGGCAGGTAAAATAAAAAAATAGCTTACTTACCTTGTCATGCCCCTCAATGCGACGCGCCCACCCTCTGTGCCGGTGCGGGTCGCGCGAGTGTACTTCATGGCCTCCCCACTAAGCACTGGGGGGCCCATAGGTTAAGGCCCAAAGGCTCTCGGGAAAGTTCAGACGGAGAAACCGGTGGCCACTATAGGGTCACTGTATTGTGGTTATATTGGTCTTGGTGTAATGATTTATATTCAAGAAAATATGGTGGTATTATTCAGTCTATTTATGGTGGAAATATGTGGTGATGATGTTGTGGTAATACTTGGTCTTTGTATATTGTTGTTCTTTGGCAAAATTGGTCTTGGTATTAGTTACCATATGATAGTGATATGTGGGGGTATTATTTGGTCTTTGTATATTGTTGTTATTTGGAAATATTTGTATTGGTATACTGGTTTGGTCAATAACATTATAATGATGACATACAGTGATCATGCGGTGGTATTGGTTGTTCCTTGTATACGTACTGACCTGTAAAATCCAACCAGAACTCAACTCAAAAACAATGGTGCGATTGTATGTTTTTTTTTTTTCACCCCTCAGAGAATGTTTTCTTTTTTCATGGGTGGGATGGAGGTTTGAATTTGGCTATATGGGGCCCTGACATTTTTTATGGAGGCCCCAGAGCCCTGTGTGTGAAGATTTTGTGGAGTTCTTGCTAAATGTCTTCAGTCGAAGAAAATGTAATGGTTTGTTAAAACATTTGAATACAGGCAACTATAAGTATCATAGTAGGTTATGGAAGATTGGTAATGTATATGACTACCCCAGAAGTTAATAGGTTGCCCCTTAACATATTGTATAAATGGTCAGGTGCCATCGGCTGATGTCACAGTCTGAAAGTTAGTGCTGTCAGCCAATGGCATGTGACCACTGAAGCCAATTAGCTGCTGCATTGGTGAGGTCCTGTATGAAGGAAGACTGAGAGAAAACAGAAGACCGGTGAAGAGTGAGGGCAATGCAGCACTGGACTTGAGGTGAATATATAAGAATAAGTTATTTTATTTTAACATGGCAGCAATATAATTAAAAAAAATAAAATACATACAAAACTTAGCCCTTTTTAACTTACCGTATATATTTTATATGGCTCTCTGTATGTGTGTTATGTTGCTTTTTGCCCTATTTTAGAAGTTATGGTTACAGTAATTAATAAGTTCTGTATGTGGAAAGAATTTATTACGCCTTCAAAAATGTTCTGGCAATACCATATATATAGGGTTTTCGTTATGTTTCACTACTTACAAAATGCAAGCATTCTCTGTTTCTTAAATTTGCGCTGCAACACCATTTTCTGCGACAATTTTTTTTTCTACCTACAGTATGTAGCTGAGTAAATGTTTAGATTTTACAGGCTAACGTGTAATTTTTATTAGTACCATTTTGGATACATCCAACTTTTTATTCACTATTATTCCAATTTTTAGGGGAGTTGAAGTGATCAAAAAATAAAAATGTTGGCGTTTGGAAAAAAATTTCTTCTACATGTTCAAAAATGGGAAAAAATGTATTTTAAATTTTAATAGATCGATTTTGTGGGTGCGTTACCTATTATGTGTAACTTTTTTCTTTGTTATATGGAAAAAGGGGGTGACTTGAACTTTTAGTATTTTTATTTTGTTGTTATACCTTAAAAACATTTTTTTGTTTACTTTCACATTTAGACCCTCTAGAGAGCTCAATCACTTGTACAACCTTCTACATTATATAAATATCATATATAGAATCTACCAAGAAGGCTCTTTTACTTTCTGCCTGAGCCATGAAGTCATAAAAACGTTAACATCGGGGCTATAGAAGTCTTATTAGGTTCAGTGGATAGTAAAAAAAAGGACCCCTAATCTTGCCAGGTGGGGTGCCAATAAAAGGGAGGAATGGTGAAAATGAGTATCACAGTATCAAAAACTGCCAAATCTAAAAAATTAAAATTTTAATAGATCAATTTAAAACCCGAAAAAAAATCCAACACAAGCGGTCCGGACACATCGCTCTCGAGATGCTGGGAGACATTGAGTTAAAGTAATTAGCCCACAAACGTGGAAACAGTAATCTGTTTACTTACGGTTACTTCTACCCATCTCCTCTTATTCTACATAAACCAGATTCTCGTCTGCCGAAATAAATGGTTGGTCCCAGGTCTGACCCAAAGGAGAAATAAGGCATAAAGGTCTGACCCTATATTACTATCTATCCAACTCCTGTGACCTCAAAAAATACAGGGGCATTGCTAGAATGGGGCGAATTTCCAAAAAAACGATTCGGGGAATTGCCAAAATTTTTCCGACAAAATTTTTTTTCGGTCCAATTAAATTCGGAGAATTGCGTTAAAAAACAGCTCTTACCAGGCTGCACCGAGCCTGCAGGGTGCTTTAGAACGTTGTGCCATGCTTAAATATGCAGAGGGAGCTTGGTTTGGTCTTCATACAATGTTGTGTTTTAGTATAACACGCACTTGACTGCCGCCGCTCTTAGAATCACTTCACTATAAAATTCCCTTGGCACTTAAGAGGGCAAAACTGACCAAAAAACTGAAGCGGGAATGTAGCCTGATAAAGTCATGGCAGTGAAAGCTGGAAAAAACAAGCTGAGAGCTCAGGTGGCAACATCAGTGACAGAGTGTGGAGGTGACGGCAGCAGCCACAGCAGCATTAGGTCAAAGAGTGGCACAATGACATTCTGGAGGTGGCAAAAACAGGAGTAGGCCACAGAGTGGCACAATGACACAGTGTGGAGGTCACGGCAGCAGCAGCATGAGGTCAGAGTGGCCAATGACATTCGGAGTGGGAAAACAAGTAGCCACAGAGTGGCACAATGACAGAGTGTGGATACGGCAGCAGCACAGCAGCAACTAGGTCAGTTAGTGGACAATAACATTCTGGAGGTGGCAAAACAGTAGTAGGACACAGAGTGGCACAATGACAGAGTGTGGAGATTACGGCAGCAGCCACAGCAGCAGCATGAGGTCAGAAAGTGGCACAATGACATTCTGGAGGTGGCAAAAACAGGAGTAGGCCACAGAGTGGCACAATGACACAGTGTGGAGGTCATGTCAGCAGCAGCATCAGGTCAGACAGTGGCACAATGACATTCTGGAGGTGGCAAAAATAGGAGTAGGCAGAAGAGTGTCACAATGACAGAGAGTGGAGGTGACGACGGCAGGAGCAAAAGCATGAGGTCAGAGAGTGGCACCATGTCACAGTGTGGAGGTCACGGCAGCAGCAGCATGAGGTCAGACAATGGCACAATCACATTCTGGAGGTGGCAAAAACTGGAGTAGACCACAGAGAGGCACAATGAAACAGTATGGAGGTCACGGCAGCAGCAGCTTGAGGTCAGACAGTGGCACAATGACATTCTGGAGGTGGCAAACACAGGAGTAGGCCACAGAGTGGCACAATGACAGAGATTGGAGGTGACAGCAGCAGGATCAACAGCAGGAGGTCAGAGAGTGGCACAATGACACAGTGTGGAGGTCACGGCAGCAGCAACATGAGGTCAGACAGTGGCACAATGACATTCTGGAGGTGGCAAAAACAGGAGTAGGCCACAGAGTGGCACAATGACACAGTGTGGAGGTCACGGCAGCAGCAGAATGAGGTCAGACAGTGGCACAATGACATTCTGGAGGTGGCAAAAACAGGAGTAGGCCACAGAGTGGCACAATGACAAAGTGTGGAGATTACGGCAGCAGCCACAGCAGCAGCATGAAGTCAGAGAGTGGCACAATGACATTCTGGAGGTGGCAAAAACTGGAGTAGGCCTCATAGTGGCCCAATGATATAGTGTGGATGTCAAGGCGGCAGCAGCATGAGGTCAGACAGTGGCACAATGACATTCTGGAGGTGACAAAAACAGGAGAAGGCCACAGAGTGGCACAATGACACAGTGTGGAGGTCACGGCAGCAGCAGCTTGAGGTCAGACAGTGGCTAAATGACATTCTGGAGGTGGCAAAAACAGGAGAAGGCCACAGAGTGGCACAATGACACAGATGGAGGTGCGGCGGCAGAGACGCATGAGGTAGGGTGCACATGACAGTGTAGAGGTCACGGTAGCAACAGCATGAGGTCAGACAGTGGCACAATGACATTCTGGAGGTGGCAAAAACAGGAGTAGGCCACAGAGTGGCACAATGACACAGTGTGGAGGTCACGGCAGCAGCAGCATGAGGTCAGACAGTGGCACAATGACATTCTAGAGGTGGCAAAAACAGGAGTAGGCCACAGAGTGGCACAATGACAGTGTGGAGGGCATAGCAGCAGCCACAGCAGAAGCATGAGGTCAGGCAGTGGCACAATGACATTCTGGAGGTGGAAAACATTAGTAGGCCACAGAGTGGCACAATGACAGAGTGCGGAGGTTAAGGCAACAGCCACAGCAGCAGCATGAGGTCAGAGTGGCACGATGACATTCTGGAGGTGGCAAAAACAGGAGTAGGCCACAGAGTGGCACAATGACAGAGGGTGGAGGTGACGGCGGCAGGAGCAACAGCATTTAAGGTCAGAGACTGGCACAATGACACAGTGTAGAGGTCATGGCAGCAGCAGCATGAGGACAGAGAGTGGCACAATGACATTCTAGAGGTGGCAAAAAACAGGAGTAGGCCACAGAGTGGCACAATGACACAGTGTGGAGGTCACGGCAGCAGCAGCATGAGGTCAGACAGTGGAACAATGACATTCTCGAGGTACCAAAAACAGGAGTAGGCCACAGAGTGGCACAATGACACAGTGTGGAGGTCACTGCAGCAGCATGAGGTCAGAGAGTGGCACAATGACATTCTGGAGGTGGCAAAAACAGTAGGCCACAGAGTGGCACAATGGCACAGTGTGGTGGTCACGGCATCAGCAGCATAAGGTCAGACAGTGGCACAATGACATTCTGGAGGTGGCAAAAACTGGAGAAGGCCACAGAGTGGCACAATGACAGAGAGTGGAGGTGACGACGGCAGGAGCAACAGCATGAGATCAGAGAGTTGCACAATGACACAGTGTGGAGGTGACCGCAGCAGCAACAACAGCAGCAGCAGTATGAGGTCATAGAGTGGCACAATGACAGAGTGTGGAGGTGGATGATAATACCAGTCCCTGGTAAAGATGGTTTGTGGCAGATGGAGAAACTGTCAGCAGATGTGTGGCATCAGGCAGGTGGCAGCATCAGAATAGTCGCTGAGGCAGGTAGTTTGAACCCAGACTCATTTCTCACAGTTTGGGTGAGGCATCATGGCTTATGTAGTCTGACGCCTAAGGCATTGGTGTGTGGAAATCCTGGCCGATCCTCACCTGATTCATCTTGACAAAGGTCAGTCGTTCCACATTTCCCATGGACAAGCGGGTTCTCCTTGGTGTAACGATGGCCCCCGCCGCACTGAACACCCGCTCTGATGCCACACTACTAGCCGGACAGGACAGCTTCTCCACTGCAAACTCGGCAAGTTGCGGCCACACATCCAGTTTGGCTGCCCAGCAGTCCAGCGGATCTTCTAACTGGGGTGGCAGAGTGCTGTCCAAGTAGGCCACCACCTGTTGGTTCAGGGTCTGCTCCAGGTTCTGCTGCTGCTGCTGGCGACTGCCCTCCTCACTAGGCGGGTGAAGGAAGCTGCTCATTAGTGACTCCAGACTTAGGTTGCTGCTGATGGAGCTGGTACTGCTCCTACCCCCCCCCACCTTCCCCAGCCGCCGCGGCAGTAGTCCGTGAGCGCTGAAGAACCCCCGGGTCAGACCTGTCAGAGGAGGGAAGATGCCGCACATAGGCAGCGGCCATCTGACTACGGAGGATTTCCCTATAGCATTTGACTTTGTCCTCCCTCTCAATAGCAGGGAAAAAGGCTCCCATTTTGGACCAGTAGCAAGGGTCCAATAGGTAGAAAGGTCGGTATACCAGCTCACCGATATGTATAGATGCCCGGACCTTGCAGGATAGCAATAGTAGAATGTGGAAGAAACAGATGTCCAGCATCTAAAACCCGTTTTTGTTTTATTCAAAAATCAGGAGACAACAACATCGATCCAACATTCAAAGGGAACGCCAACACATTTCGGGCCTCAAGGGCCCTTCCTCATGACATAATGGCTAACTTACTCATTCTACTTATATTAAAAACCAAAGACCAATCAAAAGTCAGGTTAAAAGATGTGACCAAAACAGAGTTGAATGCAGTAGTTCTCTAACAATATATATTTAGCTCAAAGGGTAAAACATGATTTAACCAGATACACCCTTTGGGAAATTTAATCAATAGTGTAACATAAGGTCTGTTCTTTTATTAAACCCAAAGGGTTGATAGGTTTTAAGAAACAAAAACCCAAAGTAAGCTTTACGTGTAGGGGAAGTTTTTGAAACTCGATCCCCTCCCCTTCTGGGAGGGGAAACCCCTTTTTTCCAGACCGGGTCCCCAGTCAAGTGCCCGTTTCCACATTGAGCCCAGGGGGCCCCCAATGTGCAGAGACCCCAGACACCCGGGTAAAAGTCTTTAGACCTCACATCAGATAAATGTCCCCCATATCCTAGTCTTCGTGTACACGTGGGAAAACCCAAAAAACAGTTTAGGGACACGTTCAAAATGATATCAAATAAACAGTAAATGTCGAATTGCAGTTGAAAAAAAGTTTTAATACTGAATTTTTCACCACTTACATATGGGGAAAAAAATTTTTTTAAAAATTTCCCTTTTTACTGAACGCAAAAACATCTGGTAGGGGAACAATTTAAAATAACCTTTTTTTTTTAACCCAGGGTCGGTTCTGGGGGTAGAGTAGTCAAAAGGGATGGTGACAAAAATATTACCTAAAGTCAAGCTTTTTTTTTTAGAGATAGATTTCAGACCCTTTACTAAAAATTTTTAAAAAAAAATTTTGGTATATATTTGTGGATAAATCTGAGAAATCTTTTTAAACTCCGGGAATTTAAGTGGTAAAAAAACAAAATTGGGGTTTTTTTGAGGTCACCCCCCTTTTTTTTTCCCCTGTTCACACTGCTATATTCCCCAAACAAAGTGTTACGTGGTTTACCTGCTACCTTATTTTCGCTGCCTTCAAGACCCTGTAGGATATTTGGCTTTTTTTTAATTTTTCCTGTAGGGAAAACCAAATTTTTCTGGTACGATGGGGTTTGTGAATTATTTTTTTTAAGCGTTGAAAAGCTTCCAATAAAGTTTAGATGGGCTCTGGGGTTTAAGGCAGTCCTTTGTAACAGGACAAGAAAGGTTGAAGCTTTTTCCAGCGGGGTCCCCGTGTTTTTTTGGGCCCACAACAGGTTGACACAAAAAACGAATGCCAGATCCCAAAAACCGAATAAAAAACCCAAAAAAAACAAAACCCCCGTCGGCTGGTGCGGGCTAGACAGTGCATTTCCCCTTACAACACTTGTCTACAAACGGTCAGGTGAGTTCCGGGGTTTATTTCCAAGTCAGCCCAGCCCTTCTCAGGCCAAACTCCTTGACCTGTATGAAACGGGGTGGTCAGCTGACTAGCTGACTTATAACGGCTACCCCCCAAAATTCCTGGTCAGGGGGAACAAGGGGATTTAAAACCCCCCCCAACCAAAAAACGTTTTTGCCTACTCCCAATAAAAAGCCATCCCGGGTTTTTTGGCTGAAGCAGCCAAAACCCCCCCCTTAAAAAACGATGTTAACCCCTTTATTGAGGTTAACACCACCCAAACTACAGGGCTTCTTTTTCACCAAGGCCAGGAAACCCTTGGTGACTTTTTCCCCCTACCCCTTTTTTCCCCCTTGGCTTAAGCCCAGAAATCTCGCGGGGATTTTTACCCCCCAATTAAGGCCCTTTCCCCCAGCTGCCCCTTTAAACATACCCCCCCTCTCCCTCACCCCTGGGGGGAGGAGCCCCTTGTCTTCCCAGGCAAGGGGGTACGCGCCCGTGCGCCCGCATTCCCCTTGCTGGGAACCTGGGCGGATGCTCTACAAAAAAACCTTAATCCTGGGGGCTAGGAACCCCCTCATCATCGGGAAATTTTTTGCCCTTTTTTTGGGCCTTTCCAAATTTTAGGGGGAAAATGGTCTGTGACCACCCTAAACTCTCTGCCCATAAGTAAAACTTGAGAGATTAAAATTTGCCCATTTTAAAAGCTAACCCATCTTTTTTTAAAAACGATGGCCCGTAGTTTTTTCTGCTCCCGCATTTTTTGCTTAAGTATCCCCCGGGGGGTGTTCTTCCCATCAATCACCTGGGATGGCCCAGCTCCCAGCCCCTTTGGGTTAGAGGCATCTCCCCTGAAACCAAAAATTTTCCTCCTTAAAAATCAGGGGCACTTAACATTTGGTCTTCCCCCAAAGCACCTCTTTCAAACTCTAAAAAGTTTTCATCTGTTTCCCTTGCCCCACTTTACTTAGGGAATTTGGGCCCCCTTTGGTGAGGTCGAAAGGGGGGGCGGCCACGAGGCAAAAATTGGGCACAAACCTTCTTTTTACCCGGGGCCAAACCCCAAAAAAAAAGTTTTAACCTGTTTTTTTGACCCCGGGCCCTTGGGGCCAATTTTTTAAATTTAAGCCTCGATTTTGTTATTTGGGGGTTTTAAATTGACTCCCCGCCCAAAGTTTTCCCCCCGATATCGAGCCTCCTCAAGGCCTATGGCCTTTTTCTTGGGGTTTGCGGAAAAAAAAAAAAAAAAAAAAAAAAAAAAAAAAAAAAAAAAAAAAAAAAAAAAAAAAAAAAAAAAAAAAAAAAAAAAAAAAAAAAAAAAAAAAAAAAAAAAAGCCCTACCTCCCGAATGGAGTCCGGGAAAAACCCTTGAACCTTACCCCAGGTGTGATTTTCCGTCTAACCCTAAAAATAATTTACATCATCTAAAATATGCAGCTCCCCAAATTTTTTCTAGGTGGCCGAGGACAATATCCATCAACCTCGGAATGGGGGGGGGGCCCAACCGTGGGGGCCAAAGGGGAAAGCACCAATTTGAAAATGCCCGGGTTGGGGGGTGTAGAAAAAGGGGTTTTTTCCCTGGCTGGTTTTTTAAGTGGCACCTCCCAATACCCCCTTATTTTAAGGCCCAGTGGGATGTATCGGGGGCCCAACCCTTTTCCTTATGAGCTCATCCACTTTTGGGCCCATGGAAATGATCACATTTGGAAAACTCATTTAGCCCCTTTAAAGTCTTTAAACAGAACCTTTAGGCTACCATGGGGTTTTTGGGAATGGGGATAGGGGGCTGGACCAACCATTTCTGTGACTTTTCTAAAACCCCAGTGACAACTTTTTTTTCCAAACCTCCTCCGAGAGGGCCCTGTCTCGGGGCCTGGGGCACACAATGGGGCCTTCCCCCCCTTACTTTTTGCCCCTTTCCCCGTCATTTATGTCATGCTTTTACCTGCGTTTACCTGGTAACCCCCGAAAAAAAAACCCCTCTATTTTTTCCCCAAAAACTTTTTCCCACCTCCTGTACTTGAAACTGGGGGAAACAAGGAGTCTGAGATACGGACCCCCTGGCAGCTCGTGACTAGGGACTTCCTTAGGCTTACACGAGCCCAAGGGCTTTTTCCCCCCTTTCCGGGGCTTGGTAAATTAATTGGTAGATCTGGACCCGGTTTCCCTTTTTTCCCCGGGCCCTGTTTAAAACTCTATGGGTTCCCTTTTTACTGCCCTTTTTTCCCCGGACCCCCATAAGGACCCTCCCCACTTTCC
This sequence comes from Phyllomedusa bahiana, assembly GCA_025379985.1. Taxonomy (NCBI): domain Eukaryota; kingdom Metazoa; phylum Chordata; class Amphibia; order Anura; family Hylidae; genus Phyllomedusa; species Phyllomedusa bahiana. The sequence continues at coordinate 60,990 of JAODAL010019739.1, read as the reverse complement.
CCAAAAAAATTTTTAACTTTCCGCTTTTGGGAAACCCAAACACGGGGGTTTCACCTGGCTAAAAGGGACCTTAATTTTGCAAAAGGGTTATAAACTCTGGCTTGCATTCCTGCCCTTGTTGCATATTCTCTTTTCCAAAATTTTGGCCCTCACTGCACCCAATTTCTTATCTTGCTTTTTCGGCAATATGCCAATGACACTGCGGTGAGACGTGTGCCCCTGTTCCCGGGTCCCCTTTAGCATATCTAATACCCCCCCGGGGGATGTTACTGAAATTAAGAGTTCGAAGGGGAAAACCTGGGGGAACCCTTGCGGAACCTCCCTTATAAAAAAAATTTAAAAGGTAGGCAAAAACCGGTCCCGCCCTTTTCCCTTTCCTTGTCTACTACTCTTTTTAGCACCCCCTTCAAGTCCTTTTAAAAACCTTTCTAAAAGGGCCCCGTCAGTCTGGGGGTTGATATACTGGGGTTTTCTTAGGGGGTGAAATATTTAGGAGGCGACACAGCTCTTTTAAAATTTCTTGGGACATAAAAGGGGTTTCCCCTGGGGGTGAGGATTTTTTTGGGGGAACCCCCTGTTCGGGGTGAACATGGGGAAATAGTTTCCCTTGAAATCACCTTAGCTGAGGTGTTCCTAAGTGGGATGGTTTTCCGGTGGATATTTCCTAGCACCCCCAAGGGATGTGTGGGGGCCTCTGGCAGACTTAGGAAGGGGCCCCTACCAGGCCCATAGCGATGCCCCCTCAAAGGGCCCCACTTAATGATGGGTATGGAATTTTTAAAGGGGGTTACGGGGGTGGGGGCCGTGGGGTATTAATTGGCATTCAGGAAAAGAATGAAAAAATTTCCCTTTTAACCGCCTATATATCCCCGGGCCAAAAAAAATTCCGTTTTTGCGCCCTTTGGGTCTTGTTATCCCCAGAGGGCCACCCAGCACACGTGAAGGGAACCCAGCTCCAAGCCCAGGGACACATGTGACTGGGGCCCCCCAACAAGTTGTTCTACCACCTCCCTTGGGGTTTTTCTTTACCCTGTAAAGGAGATTATCCCGCACTGCAAAATGTGGTTTCCCCCAATTTGGTCAGGTTCTTGCCCGCACCCCATTTATGACTTTTTTACATTCCGGGCCAAAGGGGTTTTTAACTTGGGGTCCCTTTTTAAATGCTTTCCCTCCCAAAATTAACCCCCGGCAACCTGCAATGTAGAAAATTTATTTCTGGGGATTTTTCCCCGGGAAACCCCCCTGCCAGGCCCTTAAGGGGAAAATATCAGAACCCTCTTGGGCACCCCTTTTACCGGGGCTTTCAGGTTTGCACCCCCTTTTGACCCTGTTTACAAAACCTTGGCCTGTTATTCTCCCATACATTCCAAAAAAAAGGGAAAATCCCGGGGCTAATATTTCCCTGGTGCATTAAGTCCTTTACAACCCAAATTTATGATTAACGGACCCACGGGAGTCCCCCTTTCGGTGACTACGGCCCGGGGGGATTGTCTTTAGTGCCCCAAGTATACAAAGACCCCCAGGCAAAGGGGGCTGGATTTTACCAGGATCCCCTAAACTGGGAAGGACTAGTGCCAAACCAGACTCCCAGAGTCCATTAAAAACCATCAGGGAAAGACCTTTTACCCGGGGCTGGAAAACACTTGCGCTGCTCGATTTTTATTTTGGGCGCATATACAGGCCCGGTAAAATAAGACCCGGGGCCTCCCCAAAGTCACATTCCATGGGTTTGGTAATCCCTCGGGCACTTGGCGGCCACAATTTCCCAGTTTCCTGGCATGCCAGCAGACTACCTTTTCCCCTTGGGCCCGGTAATTAGGTTTCCCTTTTTTGGACTTGGGGCCCTCCGTTTAAACCCCACGCTAGAAAAACGTGCCACCCTCCAAGCATGATGTCCCCTCCCCTTAAAAAATAAAAAACGTCTTACCGTAGGCCGTTTTTTTCAGGTTCCCCGGGGCCATGCAGGGCCTGGGGGAAGTCCCCGTGGCCGAAAACCCCTGCACGATGGACACCAAGTCGTCCACCCCTTTTTGGGGCAGTGTACCCCCAAACAGCGCTGTAACCTCACCGGCCCCAAAACACGGGGCAAAACGATCACTTCGACCCCCTTTCCCCTACTTGGGCAGGGGGTAAAACTTCCCTCGGTTTTTAGCCAAATTGCTTGTAAGGGGGTACAAAGGGCGTACATTGGGAAACCTCGCTGGTTTCTTGGTGTCGTAACCCAGGTGAAGACTCGCCCCGCCCCGAACCCCCAAGGTAACGCCAAGCCGGAGCCAGTTTTCTCCTCCTTCAGGGCCCTTTTATACACCCTTTGGGTCCTTTGGGCCGCAGGTCAAAAATAAAGGGCCCTTTTGGGGTTCCCCCGTTGGAAGGGGGGCCCGTACGGCAACCCCCCTGATCCTGGGGTAGCTGCGCCCCCTTGCATCCTCTCAAAGGGGAACCAGGTTTTGGCCTCAACGTCGTCCTCAGCCGTCATTTTTGTTTAGGGGCCCGTTGCACATGCTGAAGGGGTGCCAACTGAAAACCCCCGAGATGCCTCTGGTTCCGGTTAAGGCTTTTCAGAGGGCTGGGTCATCAAAAAGTTTTTTTGGGGGTGGTCTTTAGCAAACCCGGGGAGCAAAAAAAGACAATTGGTTTTTTATGCTGGGCCTTTACTGCCCCCTTTCCCCATGCACCTGTTTTTTTGTGCCCCTGGCTTCCTGTTTTTGCAGTAACCACTTTTTGGGGGTGGGGGTTTGGAACCCCCCCCCCCCCCGGATTTAATTTTTTTAATAAGCTTTGTCCCATTTTTTTTCGGTTTTTGTCCTGCCCGTGTAGTAAACAAAGGGTTTTAAACCCCCGGGCATAGTTTTTACCCCGCTCCCTCTGCTGTCTTTTTTAAAAAAAATGCCCGTTGCAAACCCCCCACCAAAGTGTAAGCTTCCCCCTCCCTTTAGATGCGGCTCTGGGGATCGCAAAACCAATGAAAACAGAGGCCCCAGACAGGGTTTAAACTTTTTCCAGCACGGGGCCTCCCGGTTTTTTTGGCCAAACAGGTTGACACAAAAAACGTATGCCAATGCAAACCGAATATAAAAACCCAAAAAAAAAACGCATGCTTGGTGGTGCTGGTAGATAGTGCAGTTCCCTCACTACACTTGTCTAGCAAAAAGGTCTAGGGGGAGTTTCCCGGGGACTCCCAAATCCCGACGACCTCTCAGGGCCCAAATCCTTGGGCCTGTAAGACAGACAGGGGGCCCCGGTCGTGACTAGCTGACTTATAACGGCTAGCCCCAAATCCCGCCAGGTGGAACAAGGGGAGTAGACCCCCACCCAACGCTTTTCCCACTCCCAAAAGAAGCCATCCCAGGGGGGGTTTTTTTTGAAGCAGCCATACTACCCAGAAAACGTATGTTTTTAAACCCCTTTTTTGAGGGTTTAAAACCACACAAACTACAAAGGCTTCTATTTCACCAAGGCCAGGGAACCTTGGTGACCCGTTTTCCTACTCCCTTTTCCCGGCGGGAACCAGAAATCCCCGCTGGGATGTACACCCCACTAAGGACCTTTCCCCCGCTGTCACCTTTCAGCCCAAAATATTAAATTACCCCACCGGTATCACTGAATTTGGGGTGTAATGGGTGATTAGAACGGCATGCAGTATAGGGATTACATGCTGTGTCTTTCCTATAAGATTCCGGATGGTTAACCCAGGAGGCCCCCCCATCACCAATCAAAAACAAATCCAAAAAACGGAATACTAGAAAAATAAAAAAAATAGGTAAATTTTTAAACCAACAAAATTAGAATTCAAAATTCCATAAAAAGGATTTTGGTCGCCCCCCTCCCCCCTCTCCAAATTAAATTCCAGGTCATCGAAGAAGCGACCAAAAACCCCTGAATAAATTTAAAAAAAGGATTTTTTTAATTTTAAAAAATAAAGGGTTTTCCCAAACCCAAACCATAAAAAAAGGCCCCAAAATGGTGGGAAAAATTTGGCCCCCAATTTCCGCCCCTGTGATTTGGAGAAAAAATTTGTGGTCAAACATAAAATAATTATGTTTCAATAAAAAAGAAATTGCTTCAATCAAAAAAGGTTTTTTAAATTTAAACCAGAATAATCAATGTAAAATATCCAAAAACCACAAATGGCAACAAGAAAAAAAATTTTTCCGGTTTTAAGGGGAAAACAATGTAAAGGGATGCGACATCCGCCGGGGAAAACCACACATAAACAGTACCCACTCATGTTTTTGGGTGAAAAGAACATGTTTTTTTTCTTTGATGAAGGCCAAAGGTTTAATTTTGTGGGTTTAAGAGCTTAAAAAGGAACCCCATCGACCCATTTTACCAAAAGGGGTTTTGCTGATAGAGGATTTACCTGACACAATGGGTCTGAGAGGAGGGGGAAAAAATCTTTTTGTGTGTTTTAGGGAAAGTGTTGTAGATCGGAGTTGTTGATATTTTATTATAATTAATTGTGCTTGCCTTTTTCAGTAAGGGAAACCCCCGGACACAACCAAACCCCTTTCCAATTTCCCCACGTTGTTTATTGAAATCACAAGCAGGATCTCCCGGTAAGGGGAGAAAAGGTTTCCCCCCACCCGGAGGAGCAAAAAATTCGGGCGCTCATATAATCCCTGTCCCCGGATAACGACCGATCCCCCCCTTTTCTGCTGGGCCGTAAAAAAAAATTTTCCGGCATTTTTAAAAGGGCTTTTTATGCTATCTATTTTTTTTTTGTAAAAATTCTTTGTTTTATTTTTATTTTTATGGTCAAGAATCCCCTTTTGCAATACAAAATTCCATTTCAAAAATTTTCCCTGGAAGGGTCGGCTTTTAAGATCTTGCATGAACAGGGTAAAAAGCAGGGTTAGATATCTGAAAATTTTTTGAGACATTTGTACAACCATCCACATTGTCCTATTTTAATTCATTTAAAGCATTCAAAGTTACCTGCTCCACAAAGTTGAAATCAGTATAGGTAACGTCACAAACATTCTCCGGTATGTCATGTATATTATTCACTTCATTATACACTGTATCATTGCTTAAATCCCTAGAAACCTCTGACATACACGAAAAATGTTTTCTGACAGTTAGCCTCCTTATAAACCTATTCACATCAAGAATCGTGGAAAATAAATCAAAATGGTTAGTAGGAGAAAAAGAAAGCACATATGACAACACTGAAATCTGATCTGTGGTAAAAATCTTAGCTGACAGGTTTAGGACAGTCAGTAAAAGTTCCTCCAATATTTTGACTTCACCTGTCGCCGAGGAAACCTCTGTTCTCCGTCTGTGTTTCCTGCCTGCTCGTCGTTTTTTGAAGATCTCCGTGGTGCGGGTGTAGAGGTTGTAGCAACCAAAGGAGTAGGTAAAAACAGCTGTTCCCTTGATTTTCCCCCCTTTTTTTCCATTAACGTCAGACGCAGTGTCGATGTGTGTCACGATTTAGTGGATCAGCGGAATCCAATGGCTTGGCGGGTTTGGGGCACGCGAAGCAGATGCAGATGGAACGGAGGCAGAGAGATGTAGATGGTCCAGGCAAGGTCAGGAAAAAGCACAGTTGGCGATACGTAGGTATCAGAGTTTGCAGGGTAAACCCCAAGGTGGGGAAACAAAACAATAAAAGCAAGTTCCGGGCTAGAGGATGCACAGAGGAGCTTAAACAATACCAAGCAAGGAGATCAGGCTTGAGGATTTTATATATGCTGCAACAGGAAAAAAGGAAAAAGAGGGCCCCCAGCTGAGACACGATCCACCTCTTGTGGGGGAAACTTAAGGGCAAACCGTAAACAAGTTCCAAGGTAGGAGGAGATTCCTGATTTTACTCCCACCCAACAGCGGCCCTCTGGACTTACTGACTGGTTTTCGGATGTTTTTGTGAAATTTGTCTTATCAGTCGGGGAAAAATTGATGTTACTCACGGGTTTTCCCAGAATTCTCTTCGGGCCCAAAACCCTTCCCACTTTAATGAGGTATTGTAGTGGTTTCTGAAAATTCTCGAGCCAGGATTTGCTCCACAAAAAAACTGTTTTTCCCCATCAATTTCTAGCATCAGGGGGGGAGGGAGAAACACGTCCAGGAAAGGGATTGGGCCGGCAGGCTTTAGCGAGACACATGAAACACAGGATGGTCTTCATGATGGGGGGGTTTTGAGCCCGAACAAAAGGATGTTTTATTTGATGTTTTATATGGCCCGAAAAAACTTCTGCCCCAGTTTTGGTGAAGGGACCTAAGTTTCAAATTTCTGGGGAAAGCCTACTTTTTCCCACTTTAAAAGTTGGTGCTGGCCTACGTGTTTTTTGCCATTTTTTGAAATTTTTCTTGACCCCTCTCTAGTGTTTCCTTTAGTAGCTGAAAATTTTTTGTGTAAACCCAAAGACCCTTTCGCACCCCGCTGGGATATGTGGAACGCAGGGAATTTGGGAAGTTTAAATTTTGGATGATACCCCAAATTTGCAAAAAAAGGAGTTCTGTTTGGTGGAAGCTTTTTGGGGAAATTTATTGTAAAAAAATTCGGCCACAGGAAGCAGATCAACCAGTCATCTTGTAGGTGACAAATATAGCATCGCAGGTACTGTTCCAGGGTTAATTTGTGCGTTCAGTCTGTCCGTTAGATTGTGGGTGAAAGGCGGTTTTGTGATTAATATAATGTTAAGTGCAGAAAAAAAAACTCCGCAAATTTTGTTGTAAACTGACCCCCGATCGAGACAACTTCATCCGGAACACCATGAAGACAAAAACACTTTTGAAACTTGAGGTCAGCAGTTTTGGCAGGGGAGCCCGGTACATGGGGATAAAAATGTGCAGCCTTGGTGGTCGGTCAATAACGAGAATGGTTTTTTCCCCTGGAGGTAGGTGATCACGAAAAAGCCAGGGTAAAAAACCCCAGGGGCGAGGGGGGACGGCAATTGGTTGTAACAAACCAGTTGGTGAAGAACGTGGAGTTTTGCATCTGCACGATGCACATGTGTCACTTTCCTTTTTAATCCTTTAGGAATTGGGCACCAAAGAATGGGTTAAAAAATTCCCCTCGTCTTTGAACCCTTTGGGGCCAGCAATCTTCGAATCATGGGCTAGCCTCAGGATCTTCATCTTACGGTTTCGGGATGTATAGCTGCTGCCGTTGGGGGGGGGTTCACATCTTTTTTTTAAACCAACGTCTCATAGGTTGGGGGATATTAAGGTTCGTTCATAGGCCTCTTATCTCTTTAAGCAAGTCTTTATTATGGATTACCCCAACATTTAGACTCAGAAGATGTTCTTAGGCGGAATGTAGGAGGGGGGAAAATCCGGAAAACATTTTGATAGAGCCCCGCTTTGCAAGGGGGGGGGGCCTAAAGGCATTTTAAAATTTTTTGTTTGAAAGGGGCTTCGGGCTAACCCGCCCCAGCACTCCTTTTGGGCTTGATATCCGTCCCGAAAGGGAACAGTGGAATCCTGGCTTGGACGGGCTTGGGGCCCGAAGGGCCGGGTGAACTAAAAAGGGGCGCAGAGATGGGACTGGAAAGGGGCGTCAGGAAAAGCACGGGTTTAGCGAAGTATTTAAAACGAGTTTGAGGGAAACCGAAGTTGGGAACTAACATTTAAAGCAAGTTCCGGCGAGGTGAAAACCAGGGAGCATAACCAATACTAAGAAAAGTTGGCTTTGGGGTTTATTTTTTCCGGGGAAAAAAGGAAACAAGATGCAGCCGGAGCAGATTCCCCCTTCTTTTGAGGGCAACTTAAGGCAAACACATAAAAACAAGTTCCAAGGGTTTTTGGAGGAGTTCCGAAATGTGGGCTGGTTCACAGAGCCGAAATTTACGGCCCCCCCTGCGTTTTCTGGGGTCCATGTCTTTTAAGATGATATAGCGTGGTGGAACATATGCCCGGAATAATTTTCGACTTATAATCCTCTAAATCCCCTTGAAAACTTTTTTTTTTAATTTCAAAAAATGGATTTTTTTAAATTTAGCAATGTTGACTTTACAGGCTAAGTTGTGTGAAAGATGGTATCGTGGAAAACGGGCTGATACGCTCCAGTAAGCCTTTTATTTCCTCTTTAAGATCCTTCAGCATTGTAGTCTCATAGGATATAATGAGATCCATTAGCTTCAAAGAACAAAAAGTTAAAAAAAGTTCCCCCTTAGTTTGAAAGTCCGTTAAAATTGAAATAGGTAATTTTTCCCCATCCTCAAACCGAGGTATCATCTTTTTTTTCTATAAATTTTTACGTTTTTAGAGGTCCCCCCAGTTTTTACCCCTTTAGTGAGGTCCGGAGGGTCCCTAGGGGGGGAGGCCCGAAGTATTCCTCTGCCCGGATGTTGACTTTTGACTGTCATGCCAGGCAAATCAGCTGCTGCGGGCCATTGCACAAGTAAAAAAACCCGAGGGGGGGTCCATGCCTCCCTCTCCCCTGTATACTGCCACGGTGTTGTGGGTCATCTGCCCCGTCTTCCTCATCTCCATTACCCCCTCAGTGCCCTGCTCCTCCCCTTTTTGTCCCCTGGGTAGAAAATCCCCTCATTTACCAAAACCAATGCTTCGTTCCAATGTCCCCTCTCCTCCTCCTCCCCTTTTCAGTCCACCCCGGACTCATGTGGCCGCCCGGTGTAGTCGCCACGTCTCCGTCCCTGCCCCGACAGATTTTTCAGCATTGTTCCCGGGCATGAAGCATGGAAGGTTATTCATCCCGTAGTCCTTTTGGGATGACAAATAAAGTGGCCCCCTGAATGCCTCAACAAATTTCAGGTGCACCCCTGAGCCCGCCCCGGTGAATCAAAAGTTAAACAGGGGGTACTCCTGTCCGCCTGGTCATCAAAAATGTTAAGGCCTTTTTCTGTTATACAGTGGTCCAAAATGTCAAGCTGGAATTCCAAAGGGTGGAAACATCACATATCCAGAGTGTTTGGGGGGCCCGTTCTGCCGCTGCAACCAAGGAGGGTGTTCCTGGCTTTGTAGGAATGGATGAATGATGCACAGTTTTTCCCGGGGTTTTCGAAATTTTTGAAGATCTGGGGGAAATTCAGGGAATTTTTCACAACCAGATTGAAAACTGATGGCCTGCACGGGGCATGAACCACCCCCCCTGGTGCAGCCGGGACACGTTCCTCCCTTGTCCCTCACCATGGTTCCATTTGCAGTCGTCGCGGAGAAGCCACAATCGATTTTCTTTCTGATGACACGGAGCAGTTCCTCCCCTGTGTGACTTTGTTCGCCGAGGCAAGCCAGGTGTAGAACTACGTGACACCGCTGTGCCCTACACATGTAGTATGATGGAGCAGTACTTGTGGAGGCTGAGATGGTGGTGGAGGAGGAGGAGGCGGACATTGGCGCAGGAGCCGCAGTTTGACAACGTGGAGGAGACAGCGTCGTCTCCTGTCCAAGTTGTTGGTGTGGCTGGGCAGGAAGCACATTCACCCAGTGGGCCATAAAGGACATGTACTGGCCCTGACCGTAGTTACAGCTCCAGACGTCCACGCTGTCATGCACCTTGGAACAAACCGATAAGCTCAAGGACAGGCCCACCTTCTGTTCTACATATTTATGAAGTGCTGGTACTGCCTTTTTGGAAAAGAAATTACGGCTTGGAACTCTCCATCTCGGCTCGGCACAAGCCATAAGTTCTCTGAACGGTGCAGAGTCCACCATTTGGAAAGGGAGGGACTGCAGTACCAAAAACTTGGACAGGAGCACGGTCAGCTTCTGCACCTTTGGATGGTTGGATGCATACTGTTGTCTCTTTGAAATCACCTCGCTGAACGACTGCTGGCGCCATGAGTAGCGAGGAGCAGGAGCATCTGGACCGGGAGAGGATGGCAATGAGAAACCATCATCTATTTGTGTTTCATCGTCACTGCTGTCCTCATCACCGGTCTTGGTATGCAGAGGCTGACCCCTCACAACATGACCTACCATGCCACTCTCAACATCTATACTTTGCCGCCTACTGCAAGAAGCAGGGGATAGTTGCCCCATTTTTTCGCTTCCAAGTAGCTGCTGACTGCCCTCCTCAAATTGTTCATTCTCGCTATATAGTGGCGCTGAGCCCAGACAACATAGTAGATCTCTGGATGAGGGAACCGGATGGGACAGAGGCGGGTTGAGGACAGGTGAGAGCCGCTGACCCGCTCCCGGGCCATGCCAACTAAGGGTTGTGTCTGACGTTCCCACCGACTCTTGGCTAAGGTTATCAGATGTCATCTCGGAGGAAGTGGATGACCTAGTCAACCAATCAAGAACCATTGGGTTGCTGAATAACACATGGCCGCTAGATGACACCGGCAGTTCTGGCCTCACCGTGTGACCCCTGCTGCGACGTCCCCTTGCTGTGCTGCGACCTGATCCTGCTCCAGGAATGTTTGTGCCTCTGCCACTCGCAGGTGAAGAGCCTGCCACCTCTCTGTCTGACATACTGTTTGTTCTAAAATGTACAGATACTGTTTGATGAAGACATCTGTATATGATAAATACACACCCTGTTTTTGACTCCAAATGAACCCAGTAACAAGCTTGGATAACACTTGGATATAAATTGCACTCCACAAATGGCCAGGAAAAATGTACTTGCATGTGTCGTTTAAAAACACTGTGTATTTTACTGAATGTAAAAGCACAAACAGGCTTAATTAACCTTCGGATATGAATTATGCTACAGGCAAAATTGCTTCTTTGGCGGTGAAGAAGAAAGTTTCTTTTAGTGACCACAACAGCAGAACAACGCTTAATTAACCCCTGGATGTAATTTGCGTAAAAGAATTGAGCAACCAAAAACTACCAGCTTTGTAGCGTGTTACAATGGCGTGTATTTTACGGTACACAGCAAGAGAAAAACTTGTAATTAACCTTCGGTTATGAATTATGCTAAAAGAAAAATGTCTTTTTTGGCGGTGAAAAAGACGGTTTCTTTTAGTCACCACAACAGCAGAACAACGCTTAATTAACCCCTGGATGTAAATTGCGCAAATGAATTGAGCAACCAAAAACTACTAGCTTTGTAGCGTGTTACAATGGCGTGTATTTTACGGTACACAGCAAGAGAAAAACTTGTAATTAACCTTCGGTTATAAATTATGCTACAGGAAAAATGTATTTTTTGGCGGTGAAAAAGACGGTTTCTTTTAGTCACCACAACAGCAGAACATTAATTAAACCCTGGATGCAAATTGCGAAAAAGTATTGAGCAACCATATACTTCCAGATTTGTTGCGTGTTACAATGGCGTGTATTTTACGGTACACAGCAAGAGAAAATCTTGTAATTAACCTTCGGTTATGAATTATGCTACAGGAAAAATGTATTTTTTGGCGGTGAAAAAGACGGTTTCTTTTAGTGACCACAACAGCAGAACAACGCTTAATTAACCCCTGGATGTAAATTGCGCAAAAGAATTGAGCAACCAAAAATGAAGTGGTATTTGGATTGTAAAAACTCTGTTTCTTTAAATGAATACAACATGAACAGGCTTAGATCACCCTTGGATATTCAATGTGCTGTGAGCAGATAGCATTAAAATGTATATGCAGCTGCATTGTACGCACACTGGACTTCAGTTCCAATACCCCACAAAATCAGAATTAGAACGTTAAGAGAAGCAGTCTCTGAGACAAGCTGTGACACCCCCCAAAAAATCGCTGTATAAAAATGAGTTCTTTAGTAAGAGATATCATAAGCAGCCGTGGCAGCACCTTCCCTAATCAGTACAGTGAGAGCGGTATGAGCTCCCAGCGTCCCGCCCGGACTTATATAGTGCGGTGACATCATAGAATCCCACCGGTCTCTGATTGGCTTCATCTCTGCACATGTCATGTAGGCTATGCCCTTCTTCCTCCCAGAGTTCTTTGCCCCATGTAACGCCATGTGCTCGCAGCCATTTTATCAATCAAAAGCACACTTCGTTCACGCGAAGTACCCCAAACTTCGACTTCGTTCAGAACCGAAGTTTTCCTGAAATTCTAAACGAATTCCACTTCGTTAGAATCAATTCGCCCATCTCTAGTCATTGCCCTAAAAAAAGGGCAGTCCCATCAGAAAACTATCTCCGGCCCTATGTAGACCCTACAACCTCCCTAATGATGTAGGCCAGGCCATTTCCTCCTCAAACAGTTAAACATATATAGAGGAATAAAGATTTCCAATACTTCCCCCTCTTACACCAAAAAAAAATGCACAAGAGGGTTCAGTCCAGATGAGCTGGAATATTTAATTTTGTCCCCACCTTATCTGTGCTGGAATCTGTATTGTCATTCTATGTGATTTACATCTGTATTGTTAGCCTACATGACCTGCTTTCCCGATCTACCTTCTTATGCACATTTATTTGTTGTAAGAGGGGGTAACATTTCAGGAGTATTGGATACATTTCTTTTCTCTATATATTTTTAACTGTTTAAGGAGGAAATTGTCTGGCCTAACATCATTAGGGAGATTGTAAAGTCTACATAGGGCCTCATATACTTTTTCTGACGATTACCCCGTACTTTTTGAGGTCATAGATGTTGCATAGATTGTGAAATAGGGTTAAACATTTATGCCTTTTTTCTCCTTTGGCTCAGACATGAAGACAACCATTTCTTTCAGTGCCCGAGAATCTGGTTTATGTAGAATACAAAGAGATGGGTATCGTAAATAAACACATTACTGTTCCCCCTACTAATTACCTACTTTGGTCATATATGTAAGTTACTCAATCTATCCCAGCATATCAATACTGATGTGTCCGAACTGTTTGAGTTGGAATTTTTTTTGGAGTTTTAAATAGATGTATTAAAAGTTATATTTTAGCCGGTGCCGTTTTTTTGGTACTGTGATACTTGTGTTCGTATAGCCATGGTTTTCACAACATATTTATACTTTGATAGAGTCATTCATTTAGACGCCAGTGAGTAAACCCCTTAATGCCCCTCACCTGCATCATGATGTAACTGTATGTCAGATGTCATAAGAACAGGCTCGGACTGACCCTCAGGAGAGTAGGAAGGCAGAGAAAAAGTGTCAGAAAGCAAGAAGCAAAGTGCAAGAGTCATGTGCAGTATATGAAGTCTTGTACAGTAGATGTAGGATAGACCCCAAGAATATACTCCATTGATGGGCCCCAAGAATCAACTCCACTAATGGCAAAACTATCCATAAAACAAATCTAAGTTTATTAAACAGACATCATTAAAAATCATAACACAGAGGTGCAAGGGGATATCCAAGTAAAGCTGGATATAACATCAATATTAATCTACAAAAAACAGCAAGATGTGCCAATATTAAAGGGTAGTGACTATTATTTATACATACATGCAAGTAATACCAAAATAGATAAGTTCCATTTAGATATTAAATATATCACATACCCATAAATCTGATGTACACTAGTGTGAAAAAGTATGTGCCTCTTCCTGATTTCTTAATCTTTTGGATGTTTCTCACACTTTCAGATGTCTCAGATCACCAAACAAATTAAAATATTAGACAAATATAGCACAAGTAAACACAAAATGCTGTTTTTAAATGAGGGTCTTTATTATTAAGGGAAAAGGTAATCAAAACCTACAGGGCCCTGTGTGAAAAAGTAATTGCATCCTAAACCTAATAACTGGTTGAGCCACCCTTAGCAGCAACAACTATAATCAATCATTTGTGATAACTACCAATGAGTCTTTTACAACACTCGGGAGGAATTTTGGCCACTTATCTTTGCACAAATGTTGTAATTCACCCACATTGGAGAGTTCCTGATCATGAAACACTTTTTTTAGGTCATGCCACATCATCTAATTGGATTACGGTCAGGACTTTGACTATGCCACTCCAAAGTCTTCATTTTGTTTTTCTTTGTTTCAGAATTGGACTTGCTGGTGTGTTTTGGATCATTATTCTGCTGCATAACCCAAGTGTGCTTCAACTTGAGGTCAAGAACAGATGGCTTGACATTCTCCTTCAGGATTTGTTGGTAGACAGCAGAATTCATGGTTCCATTTATCACAGCAAGTCTTCCAGGTCCTTTATCAGCAAAACAGCCCCTGACCATCATACTACCACCACCATGTTTTACTGTTGGCATAATGTTCCTTTTCTGAAATGCTGTGCTGCTTCTACATCAGATGTAATGGGACTTACACCTTCCAAAAAGTTCAGCTTTTGTCTCATCAGTCCACAAAATTTTATCAAGATGTTTTCTCCCAAAACTGGGATGAGCCTTTATGTTCTTTTTGCTCAGCAGTGTTTTTCGTCTTGGAACTGTCATGGCGGCCATATTTGCACAGCCTCTTTCTTATGGTAGTCATGAACATTCACCTTAACTGAGGCAAGTGAGGACTGCAGTTCTTTGGATGTTGTTGTAGGGTGTTTTTTGACCTGTTGGATGAGTCGTCACTGCGCTCTTAGGGTAATTTTGGACCACCGGCCACTCCTGGAGAGGTTCAACACAGTTCCATGTTTTCTCCATTTGTGGATAATGGATCTCACTGTGGTTCTTTTGAGTCCCAAAGCTTTAGAGATAACTTTTTTCAGACTCATTGATCTCAACTACTTTGTTTCTCATTGGTTCCTGAATTTATTTGGATCCCTCCATGATGTCAAGGATTTTTCGGTCTGCTTCACTTTGGCAGGTCCTATTTAAGTGCTTCCTTGCTTGAGAACAGATGTGGCAGTAATCAGGCCTAGGTGAGACCAGGGGAATTGAACTCAGCTTCCAAAAGATGTGAGAAAGCTCAGTTAATTTATGTTTTTTTTGGAGGGCAATCACTTTCTCATACAGGGCCCTGTAGGTTTTGATTACTTTTTTTCCTTAATAATAAAGACCTTCATTTAAAAAGTGCATTTTGGGTTTACTTGTGTTATGTTTGTCCAATATTTAAATTTGTTTGTTGATCTGAAACATTTAAGTGTGACAATCATCCAAAAGATTAAGAAATTAGGAAGGAGCAAATTCTTTTTCACACAACTATATACCAGCGCCTCAATGCGCTTTTTGCATTACTCACTGAAGATATTTTGCTTTCAAATTTCCTTTTTTGTGTAAGGTCACAGCTACAATTATTACTGAGATAGTCATGGCGATAGAATGTGAGTTTCCAGGAAGTGAGCATTCTTCTTGTCTTCTATTTTTAATCATGCCCCAACAGACAAACAAGCATTTTGAGCTGTTTGAACACCTCTTTAAGTCGAGCTAGGCCAGAAGCTACTAATCTCATCAGGGTGTGAGGCCTTCCTTACTTGCTTATCCTCACAGATGTCACTGTTATTGCTGACTTCTCAAACTCTAATACAGTGTAAAAAAGTGATATATATATATATATATATATATAATATATATATATATATATTATATATATATATATATATATATATATATATATATATGTGTTCAGTTGGTTTCAACAAGAAAATATGGCACGTGGCATATATATCTATATATGTACAGTTGCACAATGTTTATAATTACAGGTGAGCGATATAGGATCCCGCCCTTTTATTCATGGTTTTATGTATTTTTTAACACTACTGTACGTTGGCACTGTTGATTTCATCAATATTGGCTCTTATTCACTATGCACTTTTTATGTGGCTATGTTTACACTCGTTTGTGTTCTTTTTTATGCTATTTTTTTGATATTTGTGATTATTGTCAATTGGATTGATTGTTAATTGATGCCTTATGTATACACTTGCATTTTGTATTGCATGACACTTGAAAATGGCTCTGAGAGAGCCGAAACGTCGTTTTTGAATATGTGGTAATTAGTGTTGAACGATTATTATCGACAAAGTTGAAATCGGCACGGTTTTTATGTTGATCGGATTTTTTCGATCACGCGATAATTTAGGTTAAAATCTGCGCATAATCTATTAATATTTCGCCAATTTCAGCGCTTCCTGTCATTTTGGCGGCCAGCAAATCAGCTTACAGAATAGAGCAGGGTGAGCTGGGTGTGCGACGTCATAAATGGGATGTGTATGGTTGTGATTGGCTGGAAAAATCACATGACCTCGTTTTACATAGAACAGCCCTTCCTGTTCATGATCAGTGTGTGTCTGTGTCTCACAAGAGCAGGACGTGTGCTCGGTCTCTGTCAAAACAGCTTAGCGAAACTGTTCTATTTGTTCACACAGACATCTATACTTTTAGTTGTGAACATTAGAACTTAGGTAGATTAGAGATTTGCAGATTTTAGTTACTTAGGCTGAGATTTTTAAAGGAGCATCTAGCGCTGCACAGCCACGGAGGGAGGGGGGGGGGTTGGCGGGGGCAGCGGACGAACACAGACAGACAGGCTCTTTAAAGGAGAATGGATATTGTGCAGCCCAGACTGTGTTTAGAGTTTAGACCCTGCATTGCAATGGGTTTTTATTAACACTTTTTGGCCATTTTTTTTGGTGAAATATAACTTGTATGTTGTGCAGCCTGCACTTAAATTTGAATACCGCAGGGGGATTTTTTGGGGAAAAAAAAATACCTTTTTTTACCGTTTTTACATTTTAGTAGGTTTTTTTTTCACTTTGGGCGGCCAGCTTTTGGTTCATAGAAAAAAACCTTCCATTTAAATTTAAAATACAGCAAATTTTGTCGTCCCCGCAGGTGTATTTGATGGGTTTGAAAAAAATGCCCTTTTTTTTATCCGATACATTTCGATGGGGTTTTTTTTTCATTTTGGGGGCGGGGCCAGCTTTTTTCATAGAGCCCCCCATGCACTTTAAAAAATTTAAATTTCCAGCAATTTTTTTTAGTCACCCCGGGGTGTATTTGATAGGTGCAAAAAATCCCTTTTTATTTTCCGAATTTTTTTAAAATAGTTTGTTTTTGGGCACTGGTGCGGCCCTTTTTTTTTATTTTGGAAAGGTTGGGTTACGATAATTTGTTTAAAAAAATTTTTGGGGGGGAAAAACTGTTCATCGTTTTTTTCATTGCTGAAAAAAAACAAAATTTTTCCTCATCCGTGTAATTTCCCTGAATGGGTTTTAATTGGGTTTGGGTTTGAATCTCAGTTTGGCGCGTTAGCGCACTTGTATGATTTTTTTTTTGAAAACTATAAATTTTCCTAGCCCTTTATGGGCATTTGTAAACCCCTGGGACTAAAAGGAGGAACACTTTGATTTTGTATTACGGGTTTTTCCCATAGACCGCATTTAACAGGTTTTTCGCAAGAAACATTTAATTTTCTAACCCTGTTGGCTGTGGGAAAAATTAGGGGGGATTTAAAAATACGTGATTTGCCGTCTTTTTAATAAGAGTTTTCCCAAAAAACTTTTTCCTTTCCCTTTCCCTCAAAGGTTTTTTCTTTCTGAACATGGAGCGAAATGCAGTGTTTAAGGGGAGAAAAAGGGGGGGTTTTAGGCCATGGGGGGTGGGAGGTCGAGAAAAGGTGCTTTCCAGTGCGGGGCGACAAAAAAGCAAGTCAGTGGTTTCGTGGGTTTTGCAAAACCTTTCGGCCGGGTCTTCGCGGGGTTAAAGGGGCCCTGTGAATCTAGTAACAAAAAGAGCGTCGCCTTTCTGTTCTTCAGGGGTTTTAAAAGCAACCTGCATTTTAGCAGTTTTTCCCTTCCTGTCCCCGGGTCCCCGGCCACAAATGTGTCATCGGGAATCATCAGAACCCGGGTCCAACTTTAAAAGCAAAGGGCCCAGCCCAAATGTTCAACTCGTTGTACCCACCCCTGTGGTAATCCATTTTTAAAAGGCCCTCTTTGATGACAAAATGCGGTTTGGTTTTAGATGGCATGTTAAAAGATAAAGGGAGGCCAAGGGGTGTTTTTGTCTGCCCCGACGCCCATTTAACTGATCCCATCAGGGGAGGGAAGGAAGCCGGTCAATCAGCAAAAAATCTCGGGTGGTGGGCCCAACGCCTTGCAGTGCCTTTTTTGCTTGTAGCCCGCAGCTCCTGGATGAAAAAAAGTCAGGACCCATCAAAATTACCTGTGTTGATGATGATGTTTACGACTCTGCGGTTCCAAGGTGGTCTTTTCAGCAGGGGTTTTTCCCTTTCGAGCGCTTTATCCCCTGGGGGCGAAGGGGAAGCGATGGGGGGAGTGTCGTACGGGGTCCCGCCTAAAATTTGGGGGAGGGGGGTTTTTCAGAAGTCTGCTGAGGGTGATTCCGCCCGCCCGGTCAGGGAAAACCCCGCTCCCCACTTATCGCCACAAAAAAAGGGCCCCCACCTTCAAGCCCGGGCCTTTTGAGCGCCTTTAAATTTTCCCCCAAAGTGTCATATGCGCCTTTGGTAAAAAAACATCAGTAGAGGGAAGAAAATTTTGGTGTTTCACCACCACCAACTTTTCTACTCACATTGGGAGCGAATGCATTTGGGGGAAAAGGAGGCAAAACTTTGGGAAAAAAAAGGCCCCACCGATGCCAGGGTTCCAACCACTGTCAAAACCCCCTTTTCTCCCCCCTTTCCTCCTCCGCCCACCAAGCGTTCCCCAGTGGCCCCTGTCTCTCAGGAGTCCGATTTTGGGATCAGCCTCCCCTTCAGCCTTTCCCCCTTTTCCCCAAATACCACCAGCACCACCCCGGGACCCATCCCACCCTTCCCCTTCCCCCAGTTTGCGACCTGCACGCCCTTTCAGCGGGCCGGGCTAGCAGCCAGCCCCTCTGTCTTTTCCGGTTTGGGAGAAAAAGAAAACACTTTTTCCCCCAAAAAAAACCAAAGCCAAAAGACTGAATGGGGCCCCCCCCCCCAATTTCCCCCGGGGGTTTTTGGCCCCCCCCCTTTGGGAAAAGTTTCCTTTCCTTTTTTGGTGGACACCGATGGGTCCCCCCACTTCATGGCCCCTTTCCTGCCCCCCAAAACGAGCCCCCGAGCGAAAAATTTTTTTGCCAGAAAAGCCGTCCCTGCCTGGCCCCGCCACGGGGTCATTTTAAAATTTTCAAGGCGTTGGTTTTGCATTTGTGTCCCGGGGAAAAAAATCCTTTTGACCCCCCGACACCTGGCCCGTAAGCAAGGCCAAAGGGCCCCTATATTCTGTGAAGTCACTGGGTGAGCTAGGTTTGGGTGTCTTTTGGTGGTGACAGTGGCTCCAGGGGTCGGGGGCCGTCTTCAAAAAACCCCAGGGTTTGGGGCGGGCTCTTTCCTTCCAAAAGGGCCCCTGGTGGCATTCCCCGCGCCTAGAGAAACCAGGCCTTTTTGAAATTAATTTGGGCTTGGGCCTGTCCAACACACAGGTCAGGGAAAATGTGGACGGCTCTCAGAAAAAGAGAACAAGGGGGCTGGCTGGGTTACAAGAACCTTTTTGCCAGGAAAAGGGGGTGTGGGATAAAAGGTCGAAATTGCTGGCCGCCCTTAAAATGGTAGGGGAGCAGGATCGCTTGCCTGGGGACATGTTTTGAAAACCCCGGGCCCTCCAAAAAATTTCAAAAGCGCTCCCTGGGGTCTGGGCGCCTTTTTAGAAAGGGTTGAGGTTGAGTTTGCAATTTTCCCCCGTTGCCCTTTTCTTTGGTCCGCCTGGCTGCGTTTGGGGCCTTCAGCTCGGCCTCCCCGTCAAAACCCTTTTTCATTGTTGAAGTGGCAACCGCTGGAATTCCACCCCCACATCTTTTCCCGCGATTTGTGGGAGAACGCAATTTCCCTTACGCAGTACCCAAGTGACACATGGCCCGAAAAAAGCAGGGTGCGGACCTCGGGGTTTTTGAGCCAAAATAGGTGGGGGCAGGTGAAAGAAAAACTGCACCCTGGGTTCCGTTTTGGAAAAAGCCACCAAAAATGGGTTTAAGTGCGGGGCAAATTTTCCCTTTCAGCATTTAGATTTGTAGGATCTTAGTTCTGGGGAAAGATGTTGGACCTCTGAAACTCAGGACCCCAAAACGACGGAGGAGGAGACGGACACGGAGCCCTTTTCTCCTCGAATTTTCAAGGGTGACGTTTCACAAAATTTTTCGGTCTTCAATTTGGCAGTGGTTTTGGGGGGTTCCCGGGAGTCAAGGCGGGAAACGTCTCAGGGGATCATCTCAGGGAAATCCCGGGGTGTGTTTAGCTGTGCCCCCGGGGGAAAAAGGTGGAGGGGGAAAGGGATTCCTAGACACGGGCGTTTTCCCAAAGTTTTTGCCCGGGGAAAAAGTTTGGCTGGAAAATTTTAGGGGAGGAGGAAAATGAGGAAGATCAGGTTTTTAGTTTCCCCCCGACCCCCGAGGGGGTTGGGGAAAAAAAAGGCTCCCCCTTCACATGGGGTTTCTTGGATGCTCCATTTCCCCCCAACATGATCTCACATTAGGCCAAACAAAATGAACCAGTTATGGGTGGCCACCTCCCGGATCCCGGTAAAAAACCCAAATCAGCACTTTTCCCCTTTCCCCCCCCCAAATAGAGCGTAAAATGGAAGGGAAAAAGGAGACCTTGCTGATTGATCAATGGGACCCTCTGTTGCGGCTGCATACGTTCTTCAAAAAGTCACTGGGAAAAACTTTAGCGACGTGCAGCCGGATAGGTGCCAAGTAGCCGAAACCCCGGGCAGCAGGGAGCGGCAATTTTTGCAGAAAACCTAATTGGTGGGCCTTTTGGGAATCTTTATTTAAACCCCCACAAAAGCATGTAAAGGGAGGGGGACACATCCCTTTCACAGGACCGCTTTAAAAATCATGGGTGCACGACTATCGGCGTCTCAACACCGTGTTTTGAATTTTGTTCCGGGCCCCAAACGATTTGGGGATTCAAAAAGGGGTGAATTTGGGCCCCCGCCCCTCGCCACGCCAAGGGTGTTGTCTGCCCCGCAGCCCGGGGTCATATCTGAGCGGACCTTTAGCATAGTGTTTTAGCGATTTTTATCGAAAAAAAGTTTAAATTTGGGGAAGGTTTTTATGGGGATCGAAAATTTTTTAAAATTTTGCAAAAATTTTAAAGGGTTTTTAAAAATGTGGGATCATTATTAAGATCACGCAATTTTCGGGCTTCCGGGTTTTTTTGGGGGCCGCAAAAAAAGAATTTTCAGAAAAGGCAGGGGAGTGGGGTGGGACGGGCATGTTTGGGGTGGGTTTGGTTGCGATTGACTGGAAAAAAAAACACATGACCTGTTTTACATAGAACAGCGTTTTCCTGTTTTAGCCTTAGGTTTTCCGTGGGCTATAGGAAAAGGGGCTTTCGCATGCCTGTGGCCCCAAAAGGTCAGCGAAAAAATTTGTCTATTTCTGCACAGAGAAACCTTACTATTAGATGTGATTTCCCTTTTCCAAATTTTTTTAGTTTTGAGATTTGAAGATTTTATGTGGGTTGCTTTGGGGAATTTTAAAGCAGCATTACCTGTCAAGTCACGGGGGGGGGGGGGGGGGGGCGGGGGGGCGAACACAGACAAGCTCTATCTCATAAAAGAACATGGATAAAGGTTTCACCACGGACTTAGTGTAGAGTTGCATGCAATCTCATTATTATTAACAGTCTTGCTATTGAAATATTTTGGATATTGGGCAGCCTGATAACTTTATCATTGGATACACTCATCAATTTACTTGTAATGCAGGTCTCTTTGTTAGGTGCAATACGCCAATTTCATTATCTCAGTAAACATTTCAGATAGGTGTTCATTTTCACTTTTACCCTATTTCCCACCTGTGTTGATATAATTCACCTTGCGTTAAATTACTATCCAGCCAATCTTGTAATCAGACAGGTTGTTGGTTGCCAAAATTACCGTATTATACCGAAAACCTATAAAGATACCATGTTTTTTGACTCTTTTGCGCATCCCTGGCTTTGTTCGATTGGAGCAGCATCACAGGTAAATCTTAAAAACTGCCCATTTCTTAGTCACAAGGTGTTTGAAAGGTGCATAAAATAATGTGTATTTTTACGATAAACCATAACTAGATCACGTGTTTTTTGATCTTTTGCGCAACCTCCAGCTGCTTGATCATTGACGCAGCTCCTTCTCAGAGCGAAATCTTTTAAAACTAGACGATTCTATAGTACCACTGGTGTAGTTGAAAGGTGCAAAAAAATACCGTGCTATTATACGAAAACATAACCAACTACGTGTTTTTTGGACTTTGCGCAACCCATGCTTTGTTATTGACGCAGCATCACGTAAAAATCTTAAAACAGCAATTCTATAGATCACCACAGGTGAATTGAAAGCGTGTGCAAAAAATACCGTGTATTATTTGTAAACATAAAAGATAGTGTTTTTTGACTTTTGCGCACCCAGCTTATGTTCATTGACACAATGGCATCCGTAAATCATTATAACAGCATATTCTATAGTCACCACAGGTGAATTGAAAGGTGCAAAATATACCGGGTATTATACGAAAACTAACAGATAGTGTTGTTTTTTGATTTTGCGCTCACCCAGCTTTGTTCATTGACGCTGCATTCTCCACGTAAATATTAAAACAGCAATTCTTTTAGTCACCAGGTGAATTGAAAGGTGCAAAAATACGCTGTATTTATGTAAAAATAACAGATTACGTGTTTTTTGACTTTTGCCACCAGCTTTTGTTCATTGACACAGCAATCGCCACGTAAATATAATACAACATGCAATTATATAGTAAAACAGTGTGAACTTGAAAGGTGCCAAAAAAAATCGTGTATTATACGAAAAATAACAGATACGGTGTTTTTTTGACTTTTGCGCACACAGCGTTGTTAATTGACGCAGCACTTCCACGCAATTCTTAAAACAGCATTCTTAGGTCACCCACAAGTTGAATTGAAAGGTGGCGCACATAAATACGTGTATTATACCGAAAACTAACAGATACGTGTTTTTTGATTTGGCACCCAGGACTTTGGTTCATTGACGCATGCATCACGTAAAAATAAAAAATTTCTTTTTAACAAAGCTCCTTCTATAGTCACCACAGAGTGTATTGAAAGGTGCAAAAAATTTACCGTGTATGTATATGTAAACATACAGATAACGTTGTATTTGTGACTTGGTTGCGCACAAGTTTTGTTTCATTGACACAGATATCACGTAAATCATTAAAAAACGCAATTCTCTATAGTCACCACAGGTGAATTGAAAGGTGCAAAATAAATACCGTGTTGTCATTATACGAAACATAACCGATACGTGTTTTTTGGACTTTTGCGCACAGCTTTGTTCATAGAGACAGAGATCCTACTCGTATACTCTTAAAACAGCAATTCTATAGTCACCACAGATGAATTGAAGGTGCAAAAAATAACGTGTATTATACGAGAATCATAACAGATACGTGTTTTTTGGCTTTTGCACGCAACGCTTTGTTTCTTTGACGCAGCATCCACGTAAATTATTATAAACAGTCAATTCTATAGTTCACCACAGCGGGAATTGAATAGGTGCAAAAAAGTACGTTGTATTATATGGTAAAAACATAATCAGATACGTGTTTTTGATTATGCGCACACCCAGCTTTGTTCATTGAAGCTAGATCCACGTAAATCTTTAAAAACAGCAATTCTATAGTAACACAGGTGAATTGAAAGGTGCAAAAAATACATTCGTATTATACGAAAACATATAACAGATAGTGTTTTTGACTTTTGCTCACCCCCAGCTTCGTGTTCATTGGCCGCAGCAACTCCACGTAAATCTTTAAAAGCAATTCTATAGTCACCACAGATGAATTGAAAGGTGCAAAATAATAGTGTTATTATACGAAAACATAACAGATACGGTTTTTTTGGCTTTTGCCGCACCCATCTTTGTTCATTGTGCAGTTCCTCGTAATCTTAAATACAGCAATTCTTTAGTCACCACAGCGTGATTGAAGGTGAAAAATACGTGTAGTTATAAGAAACTACATAACAGTTACGTGTTTTTTGACTTTTGCGCACCCAGTTTGTTCATTGGACGCTGCATCCACTGTAGAAAATCTTAAAAAACAGAAAATTCTTTAGTCACCACAGAAGAAATGATAGGTACAAAAAAAATACCGTTAAATTATACGAAAACATAACTGATACGTGTTTTTTGGCTTTTGCAACCCAGCTTTGTTCACTTGTTGCCAGATCCAACGAAAATCTTAAAAACAGCAATTCTTTTAGGACACACAGGTGACGATTGAATGGTGCAAAGAAAACTACCAGGTGTCTTATACGAAAAACATAACAGATGCGTGTTTTTTGATTTTGGCACCAGCTTTGTTCATTGACGCTTCATCCACGTAATTCTTAAGAACCAGCAATTCTTAGTCACCACGGTGAATTGAAGGTGCAAAAAATACCGATGTATTATAGAAAAAAAACAGATACGTGTTATTTTTTGAATTTTGACGCTACCCAGCTTTTTTTCATTGAAGCAGCATTCACGTAAATCTTAATCAGGCAATTTATAGTCACACAGGTGAAATAGAAAGGAGCAAAAAAATACCGTGTATTATACTAAAAAATAACAGATACGTGTTTTTTGACTTTTGCGCACCCACGATTTGTTCATATGACCGCAGACTCCACATTAACGCTTAATAACAGCATATTTTATAGTCAGCCACCGGTGAATTGAAAGGTGCAAAAAAATAGCATATATTGTACGAAAAAAACAGATACGTGTTTTTTGTCTTTGCGCATCCCAGCTTTGTTCATTGACGCAGCATCCACGTAAATCTTATAACAGCAATTCTTTAGTAACACACAGGTGAAATTGAGAAGATGCAAAAAATAACGTGTATTATACGAAAAACATAATATTTCTTTTTTTTTATTACTTATGCGCACCCACTTGTGTTCTATTGACGCTGCAATGCACGTAAATCTTAAACCAGCCAATTCTATAGTCACCACTTATGTGAATGAACAGGTGTCAAAAATATCCGTGTTTGATACCGAAAACATACAGATACAGTAGTTTTTTGCCTTTTGCGCACCCAGCTTATGTTCAATTGACGCAACTTCCACGTTAAATCTATAAAACTGCACCATTTCACTACTATAGTCACCTCATAGGGTGAATTGAAAGGTGCAAAAATACCATATATTATACGAGAAACATAAGCAGATACGTTGTTTTTTGTTTTTGCGGCAACCAGCTTTGTTCAATTGACGCAGCATCCCACAGTAAACTCTTAAAACTGAATTTATAGGCCACACAGGTGGAATTAATTGGTGCAAAAAATACTGTGTTGTATTATACGAAAAAAAACATAACAGATACGTGTTTTTTATTTGCGCACCCAGCTTTGTGCTTTGACGCAGGCTTCACACGCAATTTCTTAAAACGCAATTCTATCAGTCTACCACAGGCTTGGAATGAAAGATGTAAAATAATCACCGTGTGTTATACGAAAAAAATAACGACTACGTGTTTTTTGACTTTTGCGCACCCAGCTTGTTTATTGACGGCGCATCTCATGTAGTCTTAAAACGTAAATTCTATAGTCACCACGGTGAATTGTAAAGGTGCAAATAATACGTGTAAATACAGAACATAACAGATACGTGTTTTTGACTTTTGCGCACCCAGTTTGTTCATTGAAGCAGCATCCACGTTAATCTAAAACAGGAAGTTATAGTCACATAGGTGAATGAAAACGGTTGCAAAAAATAACAGTGGTATTATACGGGAAAACATAACAGATACGTTGTTTTTTGACTTTGCGACCCATGCTTTGATCATTGACGCAGCTTCCACGCAATTCTTAAAACGAGCAATTCTATCAGTCACACAGGTGAATTGAAAGGTGCAAAAAATACTGTGTATTATACGAAAAATAACGGTTGGTGATTTTTTGACCTTGAGTTGCAGCAACCCAGCTTTGTTCATTGATGCCAGCATCCTCGTAATTTAAAACAGATTTTCTCTAGTCACCACATGGTCAATGAAAGTGCAAAAAACAAATGCGTGTATTTACGAAAAACATAAAGATACGAGTTTTTTGATTTTTGCGACTCCAAGTTTGTTCATTGACGCTCGAGCCTCCACGTAAAATCTTATTCACTGGCATATTCTTATAGTCACCTCTGGTGATTGAAAGGTGCAAAAATACTGTGTATTATCGAAAATAACAGAACGGTTTTTATACTTCTTGCGCACCAGTTTGTTCATTGACGCAGCATCCACGTAAATCTTATAAAAAGCAATTTATAGTCACCAAGGTGAATTGGAAAGGTGCAAAAAATTCAGTGTTATTATACGCGAAAACATAACAGATACGTGTTTTTTTGACTTTTGCGACAGCTTTGCTTCAATGATGCAGATCACGTAAATCTTAACACAAGCAAATTCTATAGTCACCACAGGTGAAATTGACGGTGCAAAAAGTTACCGTCGTTAGTATACGAACTGCATCACAGAATACGTGTTTTTGGACCTGTGCGCACCCAGCTTTAGTTCATTGCAGCAGCATCCACGTAAGTCTTTAAAACAGCAATTCTATAGTCACCACAGATGTGAATTGAAAGGTGCAAAAAATCAAGTGTATTTTATACGAAAACATAAAAAGATCGTGTTTTTTGACTTTTGGGACCAGCTTTGGTTCATAGACGCAGCATCCAGTAAATCTTAAAATACAATTCTATAGTCACCACAGGTGAAATGAAAGGCTGCAAAAAAATACCGTGTTATTATATGAAAACATAACAGATTCGTGTTTTGTTGACTTTTGCCAATCAGATTTATTGATCGACACCTTGCCAGTTAAATTTGAATCCAGCAATTTTGTTTTGATTTGAGGGATTTGAGAATAGCTGTGATTTGCACATATTTTAATATAAGAGACTTTCCAAAACTTTCATTCCTTATCAAATTTTTTATTTCTGAAATGTGAGCGAAAATTCAGGATGTAAGTGAGAAAAGAGGGGTTAGCACATGGTAGGGTAGAGGTACGAGAGAAGGTGCTCCTTCCTGTGTAGGCGACAACACGCATGCCAGCGGATCGTCCAGTTGCGGTCAGTTAAGGCCATGTCATCGCTGTGGTCAGGGCCTTCGTGAATCTAGTAACGACTTCGTCGCCAATCGTGTCTTCTGTGGTTAATGCAACTGCATCTCAGTCTTAGCTTCCTAGTCTCCGATCCCCCTAGTCACGGGCCACTCAAAAATGTGTATAGCATCATGCATCCGTCCAAATTAAGCAGCCCAAATGTCAACTCGTGTACACCACTGTGGATAATCCATTGTTGAAGACTCTTTGATGGACAAAATGCGGTTGGGGTTCAGCTGCCATGTTAAAAGATCATAGGATGATTTTGTCAGCTACTGACGCCAGTTACTGATGCATTCAGGTGGAGGTGAAGGAAGCCCGGGGTCAATCCAGGCAATATATCCGGGCGGTCGGGCAACGCCCTTGCAGTGCCCCTTGCTTGCTAGCCAGCAGCTTCTTGAGCAGAAAGTCAGGTACGACCCCAAGTCACTGTGTTGATGTGATGATGATGGACGACAATTGCGCATCAATCCTGGTTTTCCGCAGAATTTGCTTGCGAGCGCTTATCAGTGGACGAGGAAGTGAAGACGGGATGGAGGTCGTGACAATTCGGTCCTGCACAATAGGGAGAGGGCGGGTTGCAGATGTCGCTGATTTGATTCCGCCGAGCCACGGTCTGCGCAACACCGCTCCTCGTTATCGCCGTTCAAAAGGTCCAGGACCTCTTTCAAGCCTGGGCTTCTTGAGCAAGCCTCTGTTCACCAGCGATGTAATATGCGCCTTTGCGTAAACGCATAAGTAGAGGCAAGGCACTTAAGTGGTTAACCACCACCAACAGTTAGTCACATATGCGCGAATGCATGAGTTGAAATGGAGGGAATACACTTGGCCAAAAAAGGCCAGACCGACGGCGAGCTTCCACACTGTCACACCCTCTGTCTACTCCTCCTCTGACTCCGCCTACCCACAAGCCGTTCTCAGCTGCCCATGTCTCTTAGAGTGTCATGTTCAGGGAGCAGCCTCCGCTTCAGCTCCACCGATAGCCGGAGTACCACCCCAGCACCACCAGAGACCCATCCTACCCATTCTTCTTCGCCAGTTTTTGACGACCTGCACGCCGTTCAGCTGGGCCAGGTCTAGCAGCCAGCTTCTGTCCCAGGTTTGGGAGCAGAAGAACACTTTAAACCAAAACAATCCCAAAAGCCAAAAAGCATGAATATTCCGGTAGTGCCAGTTATTGCCTTGGAACTGTTGCCTCTTTGCGTTGGTGAACACAGCATGGCGTTCCGCCACGTCATTGGCCTGCCTGCCCATACCAGATGTCGCGCAGGCATTTCATTGTCCAGATAGAAGCCGTTCTGCCTGGCAGCCACACGAGTCATCTAAAACTTTCAAGAGCGTTGTTGCTCTGTGTACGGAAAAGTCATCTGACCACCGACACAAGGGAACTATTAAGCACCGGCCAACGGGCCGCAATATTCTGATGACAGCTCCACTGGGTGAGCTTGGTGGAGTCTCTGGGGGTGACGGTGGCTCTCAGGCTCGGCGCACGCTCTTCTAAAACCGCAGGGATGGAGCAGGGCTCTTTCCCCAATGTCCTTGGTCGGCATCCACGTGGCCCAGAGAAGAAACAGGCCGTGTTGAAATTATCTGCCTGGAGGACATTCACACACAGGTCAGGAGGTGGACGGGCTTCCGCAACGAGACCGAGCACTGGGGTGGGTGAAAAGAACACTTGTGCATGGCAAGGTGGTGTCGCGATAACGGCGAATCCTTGCTGGCCGCCTTAAGATCGGTGGGCTGGAGACATCCCTTGCTCTGGCACATGTCATGAAACTTGTCGTCACAGAAAATTATAAAGCGTACCCGGGTCTGGAACTGCCTGCTGAAGAAGGCTCGAGGTCTGAGTTCTCACTTCGCCGTTCGCACACTGCTTCGTCCCACCTGGTGCGTTGCAGCATCAGCTCGGCCTCCCCCGTTCAACGTTCATTGTTGACTGTGGCAACATGCCTGAATTCCACTCCTCCACATGCTCCAGCGACTCTGTGGGAGAGCAGCGCAATGCCATCTACGCAGTATGTAGTGACACATGAGCCTGACAAGCAGCGGGGCGTGTTGAGACACCAGAGAGTGGGAGGATGGTGAAAGAGCTTGCACATCTCTGCCAGTTTTGAAGAAGCCACAAATGGACGTGGGACGATTGACCCTTGTCAAGATGGCATTGTGGTGTTCTTGTTCTGAATACGATCGTTGGACATCTGATACATCAGGTCCGCCAGCGACGGAGAAGGAGATGGATACAGATGCGAACGGAGCCTTTCTCTTCGTCAAATCCAAGGGCCCGACAGTTTTCAATTTTATCGGTCATTCTTTAGGAAGTGGTTAAGGGTCCAGAGCATAGTGCAGTCTGGCACCTCAAGCTCTCAGGATGAATCATCTGAGGCAAGTCTGGGCGGTGTTGATGCTGGGGGTTGTGTTGCGGAGGAAGCGGAGGAGGAGGAGGAGGTATTCCTGGAAACCGACATCCCTGCCTTGGAAAGAGGTTGGCGTGAATTGAGGCAGATGAGGAAGTGGTGTTTGTTAGTAGCCTCAACCCATAGGTTGGAACGCAAGACTCCCATCTCTCACATTGAATTGCTATGGATGCTCCATTTCCTCTAACATGATCCTCGCATTAAGTCTGGCCATCAAAGACGCACAACAGTTACTGGGTGGCCACCTCTGGATTCCCCGGTACAAAACAAAACTCCGCACTTTCCGTTCCATCACCCACCCAATGCAGAGTAAAATGGCAGGAAATTGGAGACCATGCTGATTGATCTACACTGAGGCTATCTGTTGCGTCTGATTCACGTTCTTCAAATGTCACGGGTCGGAACAAAGCCAGCGAGTGACAGCACGTAGAGTGCAAAGTAGCCTTAGCGGCGAGCAGCGGCAGCAGCAGCAAGGGTGGCAGCAGCCTAATGGTGTGATCTGGCAATCTTTTATTTACCACTCACAACGCATGCAATGCGGCACTGAAACAACACCAGAGAACCAGCTTAAGATCATGGTGCACGACTAATCTGCGTCTCAACACCGATGTTTTTGTATGTGTGCCGGACCCAAAGACTTCTGGGTATCAAACAATGGACGAATGGCACGAGCTGCTCGCACACCATAGAGGTGTTGTGCTGCCCAGCTGCCGCTGTCATATATGAGCGGACCTCAGCACACGGAGGAGTCATTAAAGACAAACGGGCTATCGCTTTCCACAGATAATGTGGATCGTTTGATTTCATCAAGATGAAACAGGCATGGATCTCTGAAGATGTTGTGGCACAATTGCCGAGGTCACCGATTAGTTGCCTGGTATACTCACATTCCGCTCCAAACAGAAATGGGTACTCTTGAAAAACTTATTTTAAAATGATGAAGATTCTTAATGCAATTTTTAATTTCAATTGACCAACAGATTCATTTTGCTGGTTTTGCTGTGAGGAGACTTAAAGAAAGACACCAAGGTTTCATGACAAAACCATATTCATTACTCATTCATTTTATGATTTTTTCACATTTGTGTTTAAAGGTTCTTGGGGTCATGTTGGACCTCTAAAAAATTTTTAACAGTGGCTGAGAAGTCATATTTATAATTTTTTGGGGTATGTTGTGTGAGATACAGCACTAATCTTGTACTTTGGAAACAGAAACTGTGGCTTCTAAGTGCCATTTCTCTCCTTCACAGATTTTAACAGTGCTGAGAAGTCTTTTTTATAATTTTTTGGGTCATGCTGACTTTGAAATGCAGCAATACTACAGGTCCTATTCTAAATAAATGTTGTTTCTCAATCTAGGGACCATTTGATTCTTACAATAGCAAAGTGGCTCAAGGTCATGCTTTGAATTTTGGGAGGCATTTTGCTGTTGACATGCAGCTTATACTACAGGAACTATTCTAAAAAAATGTTGTTTCTAACAGACATTTGTTCTTCACAATGGTCAAGAGTGGCTTTCAAGGTATGGTGCCTGCAGGAAACAGGATTAGGTAGGACACTGTTAATGGACACATACTGCAAAATGTTACTTGTTTTTGCAAGATCTTCTAACATAGCTATCAATCCCTTTATTGAGACAACCCAATTTAATACAATTAATCAGAGAAACAAAGACATGGGGGGATTCCATCCAATTTTAAAAATGTGATTTCTAGAATTAATAGTACTAAAAACTTGCCTGTACAAAACTAGCTGTAAAAAAGTCCTCTGAATTGTACAAAGGGAGGTACAGGATAAACTTGACAGATGTGGTTATTCAGAGGACATGGAAGGATGGAGCACGGACAAGAGAACCAAAGTACAGATGCACATTTCACCTCCAGCACGTTGAGTTAAAATGAGAGAAAGAATGCCAAGATAAAGGGCAACCTGGGTGTTGTAACAGGAGCGTTAACCACCAGTATTTCAAGTGAAGCTCAATTGGTCCACAACTCAATACGGCCAAGGGGCAAGCGCCTACCCAGTAATTGACGGTGTATGGAGGAAGGCTGGAGTTTCACACTTCGCTTCCGCACTTGCTTCAGCACGACAGTTTTCGTTGCTGCGTCATCAGGGCATTTTTAACTGCTGTTAATAGATGATCGGACGCGGCTGGGCTCTCACGACCCACTCTGTAATCCGGTTGGGGACTGTGTGGCAGGGACAAGGTAATTGTGCAATGTCCCTTGAAATCTAAATGGTGGTTGACAAAGGATCTCCTTTTTCCGGCACTTTTTAAATCTGGGGGTTATTGCAGGTTTGGGGCTCATGCTGTGAGCCAGGACAGGTATAGTCAATGTCCAGTGAAACTAAAAATGGTGGTTGAAAGATCCATTTTACGGCACTTTTTCAATCTGGGGGTTTATGCAGGGTTTGGGGCTATGCAGTGGCCAGGACAGGTGATAGTCAATGTCAGTGAAACTAAAAATGGTTGGTATGAAAGGATCTTATTTCGGCACTTTTAAATTGGGGGTTTAGCAGGTTTGGGGCAATGCTGTGGCAGGACAGGTATAGCAATGTCCAGTGAAACTAAAATGGTGGTTGAACAGACTCCTTTTTCGGGCTCACTTTTTATAAATGTGGGGTCATGTGGTTTGGGGCTCATGCTGTGGCCCTGGGAAGGTATAGTCAATGTCCCAGTGAAACTAAAAATTGTGGTGAAAGACTCCTTTTTTCCGGCACTTTTTAATGTGGGGGTCATTGCAGATTTGGGGCTAAGTGCTGGTGGCCCGGACAGGTATAGTCAATGTCCAGTGAAAACTAAATGAGTGGTTGAAAGACTCCTTTTTCCTGTGCATGCCTTTTAAATCTGGGCGGTGGTCATGCAGGTTTGGGGTCATGCTGCGTTTCCAGGCAGGGGATACTTCGAATGTCAGTTCAAGTAGTATGATGGTTCAAAATATCATACTGCCTTCTGGCACTTTTTTAATTTGTGGGTGATGAAGGTTTTAAGGGTCATGTGTCGGTACAAGACTAGGGATAGTGAATGTGTGTGTTTTTTTTTCTGTGGCTTTATAAACTAAGTGTGGTTGCCTAAGATGTAGCAGCGTTATCCATTTGATGTGTTGTGATGTTAATTCAAGCTTCCAAACGCTGTTTGGGTTGAAGATTGGAAGGTGTTGTTGCTCTCCATAGACTTTAATGGTCATCGTCATAAATCGATGCTCATATCGAAAAACTTAGCGGGGTGGCCGACTTATCGACTATCGCCGATGTCGATAGCCAAACGTAATCTGCTCAACACTATTTAGACAAGTGGAGGAGTCATTACAGACAACGCATCCGGCTTTCCACAGATTAGTGTGAAGTTTGACTTGTCTTCATAGTGAATTCAGGCATGGATCTCTGATGATGGTTGGGGCCCCAATTGCGAGGTCACCGATTAGTGCCGGATACTTATTCACATGCCGCTTCAAAACAGATGTGTCTTTGAAATATGTATTTTAAAATGATTCATTTCTCTCTGCAATTTTTATTATCAGTTCCACAATAAGATCCTTTTGCTGGTTGGCTGGTGTGACGAGATCTGTTAGGACACCATGTTTATGAACACACCGTATTCCATTTTACTCACTTTATCTTTTAGAATTTTTCGCACTTGTCAATGCTTTTGAGGTCATGTTGCTGTGAGATACAAGCTATCATCATAGTATCTTTGGAACAGAAATGTGGGCTTCTAAAGTGGGCATTTCTCCCTCACAATTTTTTAAAGTGGCTGGAGAAGTCATTTTTTATATTTTTTGGGTCTGCTGCTTTGTATGCCGCATATAACTTACAGGTCGCATATTCATTATAAAATGTGGTTTTCTAACTGGAATTTGTTTAACAATTGTAAGGCGTGGTCAAGGGTCATGTTTTGAATTTTTGGGTGGCATTTTGCTGTGTTAAGAATGCAGCTATACTACAGGTTCCTATTCTAAAAAATGTGGTTTCTACAGACATTTTGTTCTTCACAATTGTCATGAGTGCTCTCATGGGTGATGGTGCTGTCAAAAAACCGGAATAGAGGAGGACACAGTTATAAGGGACACAATTTGAATAAAAATGACTTGTTTTTGCAAGATTTTAAATAGCTAGTAATCCCTGTAGTGAGACAACCCCATTTATACAATAATAAAAAAAGAGAAACAAAGACGTGGTGGGATTACATCCTATTTTTAAGATTTGTGTTTTCTTGAGATTTATAACCATTACCAAAACGGCATGTACAAAATAGCTTATACATATATTCCTACTGAATCTGTACAAGATAGTACAGAAGGACTTGAAACCAGTAGGTAGGTTACCCAGGACAGGTCTAGTCAATGTCCAGTTCAACTAAAATCGTGGTTAAAAGACTCATTTTTGCGCCACGTTTTAAATCTGGGGGTCATGCAGGTTTGGGGCTCATTCTGCGGTCCAGGACAGGCATAGTCAATGTCCAGTTCAATAAAATGGTGGTTCAAAAGACTCCTTTTTCAGGCATTTTTAATTGGAGGTCAGATGGGTTTAAGGGGTTTTGCGCGTTCAGGACAGGGATATCAAAGTCCAGTTCAAGCAAAATGATGGTTCAAATCATACCCCTTCGGCCCTTTTTAATTTTGTGGGCGATGGGTTTAAGGGTCAGCTGTGGGTACAAGACAGGGTAGTAAATGGTCTGGTTTTTTTTCGTGGCTTTTTAAACCCTTAAGTGTTTGAAGATGTAGCCGTATCCTTTTGACTGTTGGGGAAAAGTTAATTACGCTTCCCCCGCCTATTTGGGTGAGAATGAAGGTGTTTTTCCCTCCCCCTAGCTTTTTTGGTTCGGCGTAATTATTATGACTATCGGAAAATCGTCTTGATAATTGCGATATCGCTATCCCCCCCGTGACGATTTGACGTGTTTCATCACTAGTGGTAAAAATTTTCCGTTTTTCACGTTTTTCATCTGATAC
Source organism: Phyllomedusa bahiana (assembly GCA_025379985.1). Classification (NCBI taxonomy): domain Eukaryota; kingdom Metazoa; phylum Chordata; class Amphibia; order Anura; family Hylidae; genus Phyllomedusa; species Phyllomedusa bahiana. The sequence continues at coordinate 26,839 of JAODAL010019739.1, read as the reverse complement.
CTGAGTGCTGCAATTTTTTCATGTTTGGGCTAAATTGGACCCTTGCTGGGAATTTGTTTTTGCTGGGACCCCCCAGAAGCTATTTTTTTGGGAAATGCTGTAATTTTCTTTGAACTTTATTTAGATGGTGTAGATTAGATATTGGTATATATATATTATATTATACTTATATAATTTTAAAATTATACACCCACAACCCCAAAATTATAACATTTATATGTTATATATATTATTACATATTATTTTTAAATTTATATATATATATTTTAATATATATATATATATTTATTATTATATTAATTTAATATATTTATATAATATTTTATATATTAACATGCCCAAATTTTATAAATTATATATGCCATAATCCATATAGTGAATTTACCCTTGAACTAGATTCACACATGTTTTTCCATTGAAACTAATTGAACACTTTTCACGCAGTTTTTTTTTTTTTTACATGCATTTTAATGCGGAAAAAAAGTGTAAATAATGACATCTGAACACAGCTTTAGGGTAGGTTCAAATGATAGATTTGGATGCAGAATTCAACACAAACTCAGTATGAAACTGTATAGAATTCCATGTCTAAATCTCATTGCTTTACATGACCCATTGATTTCAATAGAAAATCTGCTGTTCAGTGTATATGATACGTTTCCCCTGAAGATATTAAAAAAAAAGAAGTGAAATGTAATTTCTTGATCCAGATTTTGCATGAAATCTGTGTTGAAATTTTTAAGTGCCTACAATCCAATCTGTGAACATACATGGAGGATGTGTTTACCTGTTCAGCCTTTTAGATGCAATTTTTGAAGCCAAAACCAGGAATGAATCATTACTGAGGGACACATGTTAAGGAAAGACTGTGACTTTTCCTTGTTTTAAATCCATTCTTGGTTTTGGTTTCAAAAACTGCATCTAAAAAGCTGAATGTGGGAATACACACTTAAGGTACATTTACATGGTGCAGATTTTTTGTAGCAGTACTGCACAGCTATGAAACTGCCTTTATCATCAGCAAGTGCCTTTACAATTTACTACATTGTGTGGAATATTGTAAGTGAGTAACCACTTATTGTGCTTATTGTCCTCAGAAGTGTAAGGCCGTGTTTCCCCCGGCTTTTTCCCGGGATTTGTAGCGTTTGGGCTCACAAATCCCCCGTGAAAAAGGGGCGGGAAGGGGGGGGGGGCGGGGCGGCGGGGGCGCCCCTCCGGCCCTAGACAATGCATTGTTTACGGGTCCGCGCTTAAAATAATGTGCAAAGTCACTTTCTCCCCCCCGGGGGGGATTTGCCGAGGGTGGAGAAGCGACGGGATTCCACGTTCTCTATGAGCAGCAGCTGGATTTTCCGTTTTGATAGGACGGTTTGCGCAGTAATGAAGCGCAAATCCGGCGCGGAGTACGGTTGGGCCAATCCCCGTGCCAAATAAGCCGGTGTGAACGAGGCCCTAAGGGTGCATTTCTCACGCCACATTTTGCGTGCAGATTTAAACTGTGCTCCATTTAAACAGTTTTCATTACCAGCAAGCTTCTTTCACTTATCTAAACTATTTGGAAGTGAGTAAGCAATTAGTGTGTTTGCCAATCCACTAAAGTCTTCAAACAGCCAGTCATTGATTTACTTACTTTAAACACCTTTCTGAACAATTTAGACAACTGAAAGAAGCTTGCTGGTAATAAAGGCTGTTTTATTGGAGCGCAGTTAAAACTGCATCAAAACTACACTCTGTCAAAGTACAATATTTGATGACTCACAACACCTTTCCAAACAATTTAGGAAATTGAAAGGTGCGTGCGGGTGATAAAGGCAATTTCACAGTTGTGCAATTACAACCACATTACATCCAATGCTTGTCTATAAAGATTGAATGCCTGTGTGCTTGATTTTATACACCTAGTTGCAATATGGCTGAAAGATGTAAAATCAATCATTTCTGTGATGTTTACATTCTTTTGACCATACTGTGTAAAATAACTGTCTCATGGCTGTCACATTACATGTTTGTATACAAAGTTACAAATGAGGACCAAAACTAATGTAGATATGCTGATTTATGTTTGTAGTGGACACAATTTAGTGTTACAAATTTAAAACTTACTCTACTTTCTGGTGAACAGTTTGTCTATTCATTAAATATCTGGAGGTATTTGGAAACATATTTGGAATAAAGGAGAAAACAAAAGAAATGTTGTACAGTGGCTGCAGAAGTTTCAGTTTTCCATCAAGTGATTAACTCATCTACAGTGATGATTAATGTTTGGTTGATAATAAATTGATATGTTACTTGTCTAGAAGAACAGATGTGGCGGCTCCCATCCAAGTTGCTAAACAAACAATCTGTTACTATAACTTGAATCAGTCAGGGACCATGTTTTTCACTACAGATTCTGCATGTAAAGATAAAAACGGCACTATGTTGGACATCTCAAAATATGTCTGTTATCAATTTAATTTAGCAAACCTGGAGAACAATGTTGGACATTGGTCAATCCAGTTTCACACCTACAGCATTTTGCTAGAGTTTTAGGCAGGTGGGAAAAAAATACTGCAAACTAAGAATGTTTTCAAAAAAAGCATTGTTTATAGTTTATTTTTATCAATGAAAATATGCAAAGTGAAAGAACCAAAAAGAATACAATTTTTTTGTCTGACCACCATTTGTCTTCAAAACAACATGAGCTTTTCTAGGTAAACTTGTACGCAGTTTTTGAAGGAACATGGCAGGAATATTGTCCCGAATATTTTGGAGAAGTAATTATAGATTTTCTGTGGATGCAGGCTTCAAATCCTTCCATCTCTTCTTGTAGTCCCAGATAGAAGGAAATGAAGTGTCACACCAAATATTGATTTGATTTTATTTCTCTTTTATTCATTCACTTTGCATTTTGATAATGCTGCGGCTCCCTGGTGGGAGGTTGCGGCGGCCTGTGTCCCCACTGCTAGTATACATACCCATCTTGGTTCCTGTCCCAACGAGCATTCATGTCCAGCGGCGGTGCCCGCTGACCCTTAATACTCACCAACCCTCACTACTGCTTCCTGGTGTGATGTGCATGCGCTGGCACCCACTAGGGCTCTGCTCTGTTATTTAAAGGGACAGTGTCCCAATTACCTGGCTAGTGACCCTGAACCTTCTAGGATATAAGGAACTTCCTGTCCTTGCTCCAGTGTCAGTTCAATGTGTTGTTCCTCAGAGCTCCTGACCTGCTCCTGGGTTCTATTGTTCCAGAGTTAAGCCCTGAGGTGCCTGTAGTTGGTTTGTTTGGTCCATTAGAGCTCCTGACCTCCTGGCTGCCGTTACCTGCTGATCTTGCACCTGTTTATTCCTGTTGTTTCTGCTGTTGCACCTGTCCAGTTCAATCTGTTGTAGTCGCGCTGTTTGCATAGTCCATATATTTGCTGTTTCTGCTGCTTATACTCTGTCTTGCTACACTCCTGGGACCTGTAGTCCTCTTACAGCTATATACATGCTACTAATGCTCCCAGTGTCTGGTGTCCCTATCCTGCACGTCGGCCGTCACCGCAAGTAGCCATGTCAGGTGTAGTGACCTGGGGGTTCCCCACAGCGAAGTCCGTCCCGGCCTTGCGGCGGGCTCCAGTGAAGACTGGGGGCCCCTTTGACTCCGCTCCCTGGTGCTGTCTAAATCTCTACCATCTTAGTCCGTGGTGATCACAGTGGATCCACACCTGTTAACCTACAATTGATGTGTCAGTGTATACTGTCACTGCCAGATCGTTACAGAATGAACTGACCTTGTTCCCTTTTTTACACTCTTTAAGAGAAACTGTCATAAAAATACTCCCTGTAGCTTAGATCAAATAGCTTATATTTCTGTAATTCCTATCTAACTAATGCTTAAATCCTAGAGTATAAAACAACTGGTAGGTAGAGGTAAATGGAGACTGGTAACAATTTTAATCTAATACTTATTTATAAAGTATAGGAACCAACTACTGTCAGCACTTTACATTTTGGAGGGTTACAGTACAGACAAACCAGACATTACATTATAAAAAAGACCTTACCAAATCAGACACAAGGTGTGTGGAGGGCCTGATTCCAAGAGCCTTCCATCTTTATACCGGAGTGAGACAAAGGTTGATAGTGATTCGGGTTTACAATGGTTCTAGCCATTGGTTTACATCAATTATGGATAGTTTACATAAAAAAGTGGATGAACATGCCACCCCAGGACACTTTATCATCTATATACAGATAAGTCCCTGTTGTGCCACACTGAAGTGCAGGAACAGTGTTGAATGTAGTGCTTGAGACGATTTATTATCGACAAAGTTGAAATCGGCCACAGTTTTTAGTGTTGACGAAATTTTTAGATTCATGCGATAATTTTGGTGTAAATCTGTGCATATCTATTATTATTGCGCCATTTTCGGCGCTTGTTTTTTTTCCTGTCATTTTGGCGGCAGGCAAATCAGCTTACAGAATAGAGCAGGGTGAGTGTGTGTGCAGACGTCCATGACTGGGTTGTGTTTATGGTTGCGAGTGGCTGGATAAAAATCACATGACTCATTTTACATAGAACAGCCTTCTGTTTAATGATCAGTGTCTCTCTGCGTCTCATAGCAGTTAGGACGTGCGCGCTGCCTGTGTCCGAAACAGCTCTGCAGAAATTATTTATTTCTTCACAGAGTACACGCTCTACTGTTAGCTGTGTGATCCTTACAAACCTTAGTTAGATCAGAGATTGGAAGACAGATTTTATGTAGTTATGGTAGAGAATTTAAAAGGAGCATCTACCGCTGTAAAGTCACGGGTGATTTCTGAGCAGGGGGCAGGGGGTGGGGGTTTCACCGCGGGCGAAACACAGACAGGCTCTATAAAGAATACTGGATAAAGTTCACCAAGACTTACGATGTAGAATTAGTGTAGACATTGCACTCAATGCTTTTTACTATTAACAGTTTTCTATTTGAAATATTTCCTGGATATTGGGCTGCATGAACTTATATTAGGATACACATCTTTTACTTGTAACTGCAGGTTCTTTGTTAGGTGCAAAAATCAACATTTATTATCAGTATATCATTTCAGATAGGTGTTGCTTTTTCAAGTACAGCAATTATGTAGTCACCCACAGGTGAATTGAAAAGGTGCCAAAATACCTCTGTATATCCGAATGATTATTACAGATACGTGTTTTTTCACTTTGGCGCAGGCCAGCTTTCGTTGATAGGATCTACTTTGCAGTTTAAATTTGAATTCAGATGAAATTTTGTTGTCACCACAGGTGAATTGATAGGCTTGCCAAAAAAAAATACCTTTTATTTATACGAATTCATTACAGATACGTTGTTTTTTCACTTGTGGCGCATTACAGCTTTGTTTCATTGAGGCACCTTGCCCAGTAAATGTTGATAAGCAATTTGTAGTCACCCACAGGTGAATTGAAAGGTGCCAAAAATACCTTTTATTATACGAATACATTTCAGATACGTGTTTTCTCACTTTGGCGGCAGGCAAGCTTTGTTGATAGATCTACTTTGCAGTAGTTTAAATTTGATTACAGCAATTTTGTAGTCAACCACAGCGTGAATTGATAGGTGCCCAAAACATACCTTTTATTATCCAGACATACATTACAGATAGTGTTGTTTTTTCATAATTGGCGCTAGCTACAGCTTTGTTCATTGAGGACTTTGAATCTAAATGTGTATACTCGGCAATTTTTGTTAGTCACAACAGCGTGAATGGAAGGTGCCAAAAAAATACCTTTAATTATCCGAATACATTTCAGATATCGTTGTTTTTTTTCACTTTGGCGCAGGCAAGCTTTGTTGAAAGATTACTTTGCAGTAAATTGAATACAAGCAATTTTGGTAGTCAACCAATAGGTGAATTGATAGGTGCCAAAAAATAACTCTTTATTATCCGAAATTACATTACAGATATGTGTTTTTTCATTTTTGCGCACTACAGCTTTGTTCATTGAGGCACCCTTGCACTTAAATGTGTATAAAGCATTTGCCTGTAGTCTCCACAGGTGAATTAGAAAGGGTGCCAAAAAAATACCTTTTATTATTACAGAATACTCATTTCTGATACGAGTTTTCTCACTTTGGCGCAGGCAGCTTTGTTGTAGATCTACTTGCAGTTTAATTTGAAAATACGAGCATCTTTTGTAGTCACAACAGGTGAATTGTAGGTGTCAATAATATACCTTTTATTTATCCAGAATACTTACAGATACGGTTTTTTCCCTTTGGCGCAAAAGAAAGCTTTGTTCATTGTGGCACCTTGCACTTAAATGTGGTATACACATTTTGTTGTTACACACAGGTGAATTGAAAGAGTGCCAAAAAATACCTTTTATTATCCGACATACATTTCAGATTAGTGTTTTTTCACTTTGGGCGCTGGCAGGCTTTGTTGATAGATCTACTTGCAGTTAAATGTGAATACAGCAATTTTGTAGTCACCACTGGTGAACTGATAGGGCCAGATAAAAAATTACCTTTTTTATCCCAGAATACATTTAAGATACGTGTTTTTTACCTTTAGCGCACTACTTCTTTCTCGTTGCGGCTCCTTGCAATTAAATGTGAATACAGCATTTTGTATGTCACCACTGGTGAATTGTTAGTGCCAAAAAAAAAATACCTTTCTATTTTCTGAATACATTACAGTTTACGTGTTTTTTTCACTTGTGGCTGCAGGGCCAGCTTTGTTGATAGATATACTTTGCAGTTAATTAAATTTGAAATACAGCAATTTTGTAGTACCCATTGTGTGAATTGTTAGGTGCCAAAAATATATCCTGTTATTATCCGAAAATAGCATATACAGATACGTGTTTTTTTTCACTTTGGCAGCAGTTTACAGCCTTTTTTCAGTGAGGCACTTTGCCACTTCTTAAAGGAATTACAGCAATTTTGTAGTCACCACAGGTGAATTGAAAAGTGCCACAAAATACCTTTTTATTATACGAATACATTTCTGATACGTGTTTTTTCACTTTGGCGCAGGGCCAGCTGTGTTTTTGAATAAAGGATCATACTTTGCAGTTAAATTTGAATGCACAGCAAATTTGTAGTCCACACAGGTTGAATTGATAGGTGCCAAAAAATATATTTTATATATACGAATATATTAAAGTTACGTGTTTTCTTCACTTTGGCGCACCCTACAGCTATTGTTAATTGAGGCACACTTGCACCTTTAAATGGAAATTACAGCAATTTTGTAGTTCACCATAGCGGAAGTGAAAGGTGCAAGAAATTCCTTTTATTATCCGAATACATTTCAGATACGTGTTTTTTCACTTTGGAGAAAATGCCAGCTTTGGTTGATTAGATCTTCTTTGATGTTAATTTGTATAACAGCATTTTTGTTCGTCAACATAGTGGAATTGGGTTAGGTGCCAATAAATACCTTTCTATTATCTCAGAATACTGAGTCAGGATACGTGTTTTTTTTCACTTTGGCGCTAGTACAGCTTTTTTCATTGAGGCACTTTGCACTTAAATGTGATGTCTAGCGAATTTTGTAGTCACACACAGGTGAATGGAAAGGTGCAAAAATACCTTTTATTATCCGTCTTCCATTTAAGATACGTGGTTTTTTTCACTTCTGGCGCAGGCCAGCTTTGTTGATAGTATTACTTGCAGTTATAAATGTGAATAACAGCAATTTTGTCAGTCACCACAGGGTTGAATTGATCTAGGTGCCAAAAAATATCTTTTATTTATACGAATATATTACAGATACGTGTTTTTGCACTTTGGCGCACTACAGCTTTGTTCATTGAGGCACCCTTTGCACTTAATTGTGATACAGCAATTTTGTGAGTCAATAGGTGATTGGAAAGGTGCATAAATAAATACCTTTTATTTTAAGAATACATTTCAGATGACGTGTTTTCTCACTTTGGCGCATGGCCTGCTTTGTTGATAGATCTACTTTGCAGTTAAATTGAATACAGCAATTTTGTAAGTCACCATAGTTGAATGCATAGGTGCCTAATAAAAAAATACTTTTATTATCCGATACATTACAGATACGTGTTTTTTTTTTTCACTTTGGCGCAAGTGAGTACAGCTTTTGTTCATTGAGGCACTCTTGCACTTAAATGGGAATACGCAATTTGGTAGTCACCACAAGGTAAATTCGAAAGGTGCCAAAATTACATTTGTATTATCCGATTACATTTTTCAGACTACGTGTTTTTTAACTTTGGAGCAGGCCAGCTTTGTTGATAGATCTTACTTTGCAGTTAAAAATTTGAACTAAGCAATTGTTGTAGTCACCACAGGTGAATTGTTAGGTGCAAAAACATAGCCTTTTATTCGATATCGAAATACATTTCAAGATACGTGTTTTTTTTAACTTTGGCACAGGCCAGCTTTGTTGATAGATCTACTTTGCAGTTTAAATTTGAATTCAGCTATTTGTTGTCTCACATTGTTTGAATTGATATGGTGCCAAAAATACCTTTTATTATACCGAATTACCATTTCAGATACGTGTTTTTGTTTTACTTCTTGGGCGCAGTACAGCTTTTTTCATTGAGGACTTTGCATTTAAATGTGAAATATATCAATTTTGTAGTCACCACACGGTGAATTGAAAGGTGCCAAAAATACTTTATTTTCCGAATACATTTTCAGATACGTGTTTTTCACTTTGGCGACACGCCAGTAGCAGCTTTGTTGATAGATTCTTGCAGTTAAATTTGAATACAGCAATTTTGTAGTCAACACAGTGTGTTTGATAGGTGCCAAAATTAATATCTTTTCTTATCCCGAATATATTACCAGATACGTGTTTTTTCACTTTGGCGCAATACAGCTTTGTTCATTGAAGGCACCTTCCACTTAAATTGTGAATTCAGAATTTTTGTAGTCAGCCATAGGTGAATTGAAAGGTGCATAATTACCATTTTTATTATCCGATTACATTTCAGATACGTGTTTTTTCTCTTTGGGATGGCCAGCTGGTTGATTGATCTACTTTGCAGTGAAATTTTCTGGAATATAGCAATTTTGGTAGGTCACAACAGGTGAATTGATAGGTGCCATAACATACCTTTATTTTCCGAATTCATTTTCAGATTCGTTGTTTTTTCACTTTGGCGCAATACAGCTTTGTTCATCTGATGGGCACTCTTGCACTTAAATTGTGAATAACAGCAATTTTGTAGTCACCATAGGTGAATTGATAGGTGCAAAAATACCTTTTATTATCCGAATTCATTACAGATACGTGTTTTTTTTCATTTGGCGCGTTACAGTTTTGTTCATTGAGGCACTTGTGCAATTATATGTGTATACAGCAATTTGGTAGTCACCACAGGTGAAATTGAAAGGTGCCAAAAATTCCTTTTATTTATCGAAAACATCTTCAAAGAAGATACGTGTTTTTTTTCACTTTGGCTCTGGCCTGCTTTGTTGCATAGACTCTACTTTGCAGTTAAATTTGAATACAGCAATTTGTAGTCACACTCATGGTGAATTGATAGGTGTCAAAACATACCTTTATTATCCGAATACATTTCAAGAACGTGCTTTTTTCACTTTGGCGCAGGCCAGCTTTGTTGTGATAGATGTACATTGCAGTTAAATTTGATTATAAGCATAATTTTGTAAGTCAAACAGGTGAATTGATAGGTGCCAAACATACCTTTTATTATCCGGAATACATATACAGATAGTGTTTTTTCTACTTTGACCACACTCAGCTTGGTTCATTGAGGCTCCTTGCACTTAAAGTGAATAACAGGACAATTTTGTATAGCTCACCACAGGTGAATTGAGGTGACCAAAAAATACCTTTTATTATCCGAATACATTTCAGATACGTGTTTTTTACACTTTTGGAGCAGGCACAGCTTTGTTGATAGAGCTACCTTTGCAGTTAAATGTGGAAAACAGCAATTTGTGTCTTTGATTTGAAGGATTGGAATAGCTGTGATTTAGCCGTCTTTTAATCAAGAGGACATTCCAAAACTCATTCCATACCTTCTCAAATTTTTATATTTCGATCGTGGAGCGAAATTCGCGTGGTTAAGCAGAGCAAAGAGGGCGGGTAGGAAATGGAGGTAGAGCGTACGACGAGTAAGATGCTCTTCCAGTGATGGCGACAACACGCATTGCCAGCGGATCGTCAGTTGCAGGACCGTAGGCATTATGTCATCCGCCTGGGTCAGGGCTCCTTGTGAATTTCTCAAGATAACGAACAGCGTCGCCAATCTGTCAGTCAGTGGTTAATGCAACTGCATCAGCTGTCTTCACCTCCCATGTCCTGCCAAGTCACGGCACAAAATGGGGTCGGTCATCTGAAGCATCAGCATCCGTTCCAACATGAAGCAGCCCCAAATGTCAAATCAGATTTACCCACCACTGTGAGTTCATCATTTTCTGAAGACATCTTTGATTGACAAAATGCTAGGTTGGGGGGTCGGTCAGAGAAGGCATGTTAAAAGTTCAAGAGGCCAAAGAGGATGATTTTCTCTGCTCTGACGCCCAAGTTATTGATTGCATAAGAGGAGGAGAAGGTAGCCGGTTCAATCGGGACAAAAATTCCCGGGCGGTCGGCCAACACCTGAGCTGTCCTCTTGCTTGTAGCCCGCAGCTCCTGGATGCAGAATGTCAGGACGTCGAAGTCACCTGTGGTTGTTGATGATGATCGACATTGCTGTTCCACATGGGTCTTTTCAGCCAGATTTTTGCTTGCGACGCGCTTCATCATACTGGGACGAGGAGGAAGGTGATGGTGGGTAGTTCAGTACGGGTTCCACCCTACATAAAAGGGAAGAGGGCACGGGTAGCAGAAGTCCGCTGATTTGATTCCGCCTGCAACGGTCAGCGAAAACCCCGCTCCTCAGCTTTTCAGCGTCAAAAAAGGTCAATAGACCTCTCAAACCTGGGCCTTCTTTGAGCAGCCATCTGATTCAACCAGCGATGTCATATGCCGCCTTTGCCGTAAACGCCGCATAAGTAGAGGCAAGAAACCTTAGGTGGTTAACCACCACCAACATGTCTAGTCACAAACAGCGAATGTATGAGTTGACATGGTACGGGAAACACTTGGCCAAAAAATCGGCTCAGACCGGGACGTCGGGCCCCAACCACTGTCACACCCCTGTCTCCGCTTTCCTCCCTCTCCGACCCACCAAGAGTTCCTCAGCTGCCCATGTCTTCAGAGTATGATTAGGGATCAGCCTCGCTTCAGCCTTACACCAGTCGCGCCCGAGTAACACCAGCACACCAGGACCCATCCATACCCCTTCCCTTCCGCCAGTTTGATGAACTGCACGCCGTACAGCGGCCAGTCTAGCAGCCAGCCTTCTGTCTTCAGGTTTGGGAGCAGAAGTAAAACACTTTAACCAAACCAATCCAAAGCCAAAAGCTCCTGATTGTCGGCATTGCTAGGCTTTGTGGAACTTGGAAATGTCTGGCCTTACCGTTTCTGGGGAAACAGATGTGTTCCGCCAAGGTCTGGCCTTGCCTGCCCAATTCCTGATGATCGGAGCAGGCATTATTCTTATGCCAGAAAAGCCGTCCCTTGCCCTGGCCAGCCAGTTTGTCATCAAAACTTTCAAGCGCTCGTTGTCTGCATTCTGTGGCCGGAAAAAGTCCATCTGGCCACGACACATGGACTAGTAAGCAGGGCCAAGGCCCCACTATATCTCTGTGCAGCTCACTGGGGTGAGCTGGGTGGATGTCTCTGGCGGTCGAAACGGTGGCTCTCAGGCTCGGCGCTCGCTCTATCAAAACAGCAGCGATGGCTGCAGGGTTGCTTTCCCCCAAGGTCCTCTGTGGCATCACGTGCCCAGAGAAACCAGGCCGGTGGTTGAAATTAACTCAGTCCTTGGAGACCGTACACACACAGAGTCAGAAGCTGCGTGGACGCTCTCCTGCAAGAGACCCAGACGGCGATTGGCTGGGTTGACAAGGCCTTGTTGCCAGCATAAGGTGGTGTGCCGATACCGGGGCGAATATGTTGGCGCCCTTAAGATCGGTAGGATGGTGCATCATACCTGGCCTGGCCCATGTATGATCCTTGTCGTCCTGAAATTTCTAAAGGTGCTACCTCGGGTCTGGACTGCATGCTGAGGTAGGCTCAAAGTATGAGTTAGCACTCTTGCCGTTCGCACCCTGCTTCGTCCCGCCTGGCCTGCCGTTGCAGCGTCAGGCTTGGCCTCCCCGTTAAAACCATCTTTTTGTTTGACGTTGGACAAACACGCTGGATATTCCACCCTCACATGCTCCAGCGATTGTGGGCAGCAGCGCAATGCCATTTACGCAGTATGGAAGTGACACATGGCTCTGACAGAAGCGGGTGCGGACCTACGGGGTGTTGAGCCACTGAAGAGTGGAGCAGGTGACAAAGAGCTCTGCAACATCCTTGCCAGTTTTGAAGAAGCCACCAAAATGGTCAGGCGGGACGATGCCCTTGTCAGCATGGAAAACTGTGGTCGATCTTAGTTCCTGAAAACGATCATTGGACATCTCTGAACACAACAGGTCCCGCCAGCGACAGAGGAGGGAGACGGAACAGAAGCGGACATGGTGCCTTTTCTCCGTCGAATCCACAAGGCACGTCAGTTTTCTTCAATTTATCGGTCTTCATTAGGCAGTGGTTCGGGGTCCATGGGCTAGTGTCAAAGGCAGCGCATCAGCTCTCAGGGGTGCATCATCTCAGGCTAGTCAGGGCTCGTGTTGAAGCTGTTGCTTGAGGCAGCGGAAGAGGAGTGGGAATTCCTAGACAACCGACGTTACCGACGACCCTGCCTTGGGAGAGGTTGGCGCGAATTTGAGGCGGGATTGAGGAAGATGAGGTAGATCAGTTTGCTAGTGCCCCTCGAAACAGTGGCTTGGGAAATCAAGGCTCAACTCTCACATGAGTGCTTGGAGCTCACATTTCCGTCCAACATGATTCTCGCATTAAGGCCATCAAAAATGAAACAAACAGTTTCTGGGTTGGGCCAACCCTCCTGGATCCGCTGGTACAAAAACAAAAACTCAGCACTTTACTTCAACTCCAACCCAAATAGGTAGTAAAATGCACGGAAATGGAGAGACCTTGCTGATTGATAACTGGAGACATCTGTTGCATCTGCTTTACGTTCCCCAAATGTCACGGTTGGAAACTAAAAACCTTCAGCGACTTGACAGCAGTTTAGAGTGACATGTTGCTGTTGCTGGGAGCAGCGCTGCCTCGCAGGCATGTTGGCAGAAGGCCTAATGGGTGTACTCGGCACATCTATATTTACCACCTCACCAACGCATGCAATGCAGGGCACACATCCAAGCACAATTGACCAGCTTAATCATGTGTGCACCGAATATCTGACGTCTCACCCCGATGTTTTTTGTAGGTGTTCCGGACAATAGGGACTTCTGGGTATCCCAATATGGACGAATGCCCGAGCTCGCTAGCCACGCCATAGAGGTGTTGTCCTGGCACGCAGCCGAGCAGTCATATCTGAGCGGACCTTCAGCCACAGCTGGAAGGAGTCATTAAAGACAAACGCATCGGCTTTCCACGATAATGTGGTTCGTTTGACTTTCATCAAGCAGAATCAGGCATGGATGTTGTGACCAATTGACCCGAGGTCACCGATTTGTTGCCGGTCTACTTACATCTCCTCTTCAAAACAGAAATGATCCTCTTTGAAACTTTTTTTTAAAATGATAATTTTCTTTTTTTAAACTGCAATTTTTATTCTCTTTTCCAACAAGTTCATTTTGCTGGTTTTGCTGTGAGGAGAGGACTGTAAAAGAAGCCTAGGTTTCATGACAAACCGTATTACATTTACTCACTTTATTCTTTAGAATTTTCGCATTGTCTGTGGTTTTGTGGTCAGTTGCTGTGAGATACAGCTATAATTATGGTGCTTTGAACAGAATGTTGGATTTAAGTGGCATTTCTCCATCACAATTTTTAATAGTGGCTGAGAAGTCATAATTTATAATTTTTTTGGGATCCATGTTGCTGTGAGATACAGCAATAATCATAGTCCTTTGGAACAGAAATGTGGCTTCTAATGTGGCATTTCCTCCCTCACAATTTTTAAATGTGACTGTGGAGAAGTCATTTTTATATTTTTTTTGGGTCATGCTGCCTTTGAAATGCAGCGAATTACATTCAGGTTATATTATAAACAAAATGTTGTTTCTACAGACATTTGTTCTATACATATGTCCATAAGGGTTTCAAGGGTCATGCTTTCGAATTTTTGGTGGCAATTTTGCTGTGACATGCAGCTATACTTACATTCATATTATACAAAAATGTTTCTAACAGAACATTTGTTCTTAACAATTTCCAAAGTGCTCAAGGGTCATGCATATTGAATTTTTTGGGGCGTTTTGCTGTGACATGCAGCTATATACAGGTCCTATTATAAAAAAATATAAATGTTGTTTCTAAAAGAATTTGTTCTTCACAATTGTCAAGAGTGGCTCAAGGGTGATGGTGCTAGTCAGAAACAGGGAATTAGGTAGGGGACACTGTAATGGAAATTATTGCAAAATGACTTGTTTTTGCAAGATCACTTATCATAAGCTATCAATCCCTGTATTGAGCAACCGATTTAATACAAAAAGAGAAACAAAAGACATGGCTAGGATTCCATTCTATTTTTAAAAAATGTGTTTTCTAGAATTTAACTACTAAAAAAACGTGCATGTAACAAAATAGCTGGTTATATAAATTCTCTGAATTGTACAAGGGAATTGGTACAGGAAAACTTGGGACCAGATGTAGGTTATTCAGTGGGACTGAGTATGGAGCCACGGACATGAGAATCAAAGTACAGAGACAATTTTCATCCAGCGACGTTGAGTAAAATGAGGGAATAAGAAGCCAAGAAAAGGGCACCCCGGGTGAACAGAGCGTTAACCACCGTTTTTCCAAGTGAAGCTCAATTGGTCCCGCACTCATATGGAGGGGCAAGCGCTACCAGGGACAGGGACAGTATATGTCCACGTGAAATTAAAATGGTGGTTGAAAGACTCCTTTTTCCAGCACTTTTTAATCTGGGGTCCATGAAGGGTTTGGGTGCTCTGCTGTGGCCCAGGACAGAGTTATAGTCAATGTTTCAGTGAAACTAAAATGGTGTTTCAAAGACTCCTCCCCCTTTTTTCCGGCACTTTTTATTTGGGGTAATGCAGGTTTGAGGCTCATGCTGTGGACCAGGAAGGTATTGTCAATGTCCCACGTGAAACTAAAATGGTGGTTGAAAGAATCCTTTTTTTCCGGCACTTTTTAATCTGATGGTCATGCAGGTTTGGGCTCACGCATGTGGCCCAGGACCAGTATAGTACAAATGTCCAGTGAAACATTAAAATGGTGGGTTGAAAGACTCCTTTTGTCGCGGCACTTTTTAATCTGGGTGTCATGCAGGTTTGAGGCTCATGTGTGGTCAGGACAGGGGATGTCTATGGTCCAGTAAACTTTCATGGTGGTTGAAAGATCCTTTTTCCAGGCACTTTTTAATCTGGGGTCATGCAGGTTTGGGGCTCATGCTGTGGCCACAGGACAGGGAATTGTCTTCTATATCCAGTGAAACTATAATGGTGGTTGAAAGACTCTCTTGTTCCCGGCACTTTTTAATCTGGGGTCATGCAGTTGGGGTCATGCTGTGGACCTGGACAGGGGATAGTTATGTCACAGTGATAAATAAAATGGTGGTTCAAAGACTCCTTTTTCCGGCACTTTTTAAATCTGGGGGTCATGCAGGTTTGGGTTCATGCTGCGTTCCAGGACAGGGATATTCAATGTCCAGTTCAAGTAAAATGATGGTTCAAATTATACTGCCTTCTGGCACTTTTTAATTTGTGGGTCATGCAGGTTTAAGGCTCCTGCTGTGGTGCAAGACAGTGAATGGTCTGTGATTTTTTTTCTGTGGCTTTTATAACCTAAGTGTGTTGCCTAAGATGTAGCATGTATCCATTTGACTGTTGTGGATGTTAATTCCAGCTTCTAAAAATGGTGGTTGAAAGACTCCTTTTTCAGGCACTTTTTAATCTGTGGGTCAGACAGGTTTAATGGTCATACTGTGGTACTGGACAGGTATAGTCAATGTCCAGTTCAACTAAAATGGTGGTTCAAAGACTCCTTTTCAGGCACTTTTTAATCTGTGGGTCAGACAGGTTTAATGGTCATACTGTGGTACAGAACAGGTATAGTCAATGTCCAGTTCAACTAAAATGGTGGTTAAACGACTCCTTTTTCCGGCACTTTTTTAATCTGGGGGTCAGATAGGTTTATGCTGCGTTCCAGGACAGGGATAGTCAATGTCCAGTTCAAGTAAAATGATGGTTCTAATGATACAGCCTTCTGGCACTTTTTAATTTGTGGGTCATGCAGGTTTAAGGGTCATGCTGTGGTACAAGACAGGGATAGTGAATGGTCTGTGATTTTTATTCTGTGGCTTTTATAACCTAAGTGTGTTGCCTAAGATGTAACACGTATCCATTTGACTGTTGTGGATGTTAATTCCAGCTTCTCCAGCCCTGTTTGGGTGTAATAATGAAGGTGTTGTTCCTCTCCCATAGACTTTAATGGTCATCGGCGATCATCTTTCATCGACCATCGAATTTCTTGTCGATGATGGTCAACTATGGACCATCGACCGATGTCGATGGCCAACTTAATCGCTCAACACTATTCAATGTGTGTGACAGAAATTGGGGGTTATCGATTAGGGATCTTGGTAGGCCTGCCTAAGAAAATGAGTTTTCAGACCACACTATAAGGGCTGTGAGTGTGCCTGATCATATGGGGTCACATGTTCCAGAGAACCAGTGCAGCACGTGCAAAATCTTGGAGACAAGCATGGGAGGTTCGGATGACTGAGGAGTGTAATCTCAGAGAGACCGGGTCGGATGGTAGACAGAGATGAGGGACGAGATGTAGAGGGGTGCAGCACTGTGGAGAGCTTTATGAGCAAGAATGAGGAGTTTTTGTTGTATTCTGTACTGGATGGGCAAACAGCGCAGTGACCACAGAGTAGAGGCATCAGTATAGCGGCTGGAAAAAAAACATGAACCTAGCTTCTGCATTCAGGACAGATTGGAGAGGGAAGAGTTTGCAGAGAGGGAGACCGATAAGCAAGGACTTACAGTAGTCAAGACGAGAAAGAATAAAAGCAACAATAAGAGTCTGGGTTGTTTCCACAGTAAGAAAAGGACGGATTCTGGAGATGTTCAGGTGACAGGATCAGGCAAGGGATTAGATATAAGAAGTAAAGGACCGATCAGAATCTAGTAAAACCTCAAGACAGCAGGCCTGCTGCCTAGGAGTAATGGTGGTACCACACACAGAAACAGAAATAGCTGGGTTGGGTCAGTTAGTAGATGGCAGGATGAATAGAAGTTCAGTTTTAGTGAGTACATCCTGACTAGCAGTAACTTACTGACTAGAAGTTTAGTTTTAGTGAGTACGTTCTGATACTGGTATGAGGCTTTTGCGCCACGATCCTACTACATAGCTGGGGTAAGCTGCTAATTGCTGTTAAAAACCACTGGTTACAGTACATGATGGAGCCGGCTCCATCCCGCAATGTTTAACCCCTTATGGGTATGAGTACATCCTAATGCCGGTATGGGGCTTTGTAGCAGGATCACACCGCAATCCCGTTACATAGCCGGTGGGTGTCAGTTGCTAGTTGCTAACCCCTTTAATGCACTGAACACAGCTGCAATGTCTTAATAAATGAGAAATGACGCCGCACACTGTTCCTCAATCCAATCAAGACATCAATGCCTGGATCACTGTGTCCCGATCTCTTAATATGACAGCTGGAAGCCTTGTGAAGGCTTTCATCTTCCCCATGTTTTCTGTTTTACTACTTCCTGTCTTAGGTAGGAAGTAGTAAAACCGCCATCTTTGTACACTCTAACGTATTGGTTATACAATGCATTAGGTTTTATAAACGATTGTGCCCACTAGTGGTGAAACACCATAGGGGGAGTCAGTTACAGTAAAAACATAAATAAAGTGTAAAAAAAAATATTTAAAGTTAAATCGTCCTCCTTTTGCCATTTTACAAATGAAAAATAAAAAGTTACACATAATTGGTTTCACTGCATCCAAAAAAAAGTCTTATTTGTTAAAATATAACATCATTTATCCCATACACTGAAAACTGTAGAAGAAAAAAATTTCAAAACGCCAAAATTGCGTTTTTTTGGTCATTTCACGTCCCCTAAAAATTGAAAAAAAATTGAGCAAAAAAGTTGCATATATTCCAAACTGGTACCACTAAAAAGTAAACTTTATCCCACAAAAAAAATGCAACCTAACACAAGTCTATAGTATTTTTTATGATACCAAAACATAAGAAAATGCATGTTTGTTTCCCAATTTGTTTCACATGAGATACAGATAACACTCATTTATACCAAAGAGGAACCCCGTAAAAGCAAATTCCCGCAAACATGGCACAATACTTTTTTTTTTCACTTTTTGCCCCACTTAAATTTTTTTTCGGTGTCCCAGAATTTTTCTATTAGGTGAATTACAGCATTATAAAGCACATCTTATCCTGCAAAATAAAAGCCCTCATATGTCTATGTAGGGGGAAAAATATAAAAGTTGTGGCTCTTGAAAGGCGACGAGGGAAAAAAGAGCGGGACAAAAAAAAGGCTCCGTCAGGAAAGGGTTAAAGGGAGTTCTAATTTCCACTGAGCACACTTACTCTGCTGTGCTCAGCATTCCCATGGAGCAGAACAAAGGGTGCCACAGATGTATAATCACTAGTCCATTCTCTGTGACGGGCATATTCCCATCTCCAATCCCAGAAGTTAGGTGGGAATAGTCATATTTAAAGTGGTAGTCCTATCTCGGACATATATAGCATATTATTATTTTTTTATATTATTTTTATTTTTTTATTATTATTACTATTATTTTTTATTTTAGAGCCCCCTTAGTTAAGAGCGCTGTACATTCGAGGTGGTTACTTATAACTTTGGTAAAACAAGTAAAAGTGAGTAAGAACTAACAGCTGTTAAAGGGGAGAGGGGCCCCCCCCGTGAGGGCTTCATTTCTAAAGGGAATGAGGAAGAACAAAGGAAGGGGAAAATGTTTGTGGGGTGGAGTAGTGTGGTTTTAAATGTTGGTTTTTGGAATCCCGAAAAGGGGTGGGGCAATGATTCCCAAAATTTTGGGGGAAGCTGGGGAAGTTTGGAGATGGTTATGGAAGGCATAAGAGAAGAGCAAGAAGAAGGGCCCTGTGGGGAGTGGAGATTGCGTGGGGGGGAGGTATTAAGATTTAGGAGAGATGTATGGGGGGAGGGTTTAAAAGAGCCTTGTAGGTCAAGGTTATAATTAAAAATAAATTTGTGGCCAATGGGTACCAGAAAAGGGAGTAGCGGGGGAAAAGGGAGGATCAGATGGCACAAGTTAAGGATGGTTTGGAGGGGAGCGAGGGTGCTAGACGGGAGGCCAAAGAGAAGGTCATTGCAATAGTCTAGGTGCGAAATGTCAAGGGCAGGGACAAGCATTTTTGTGCTTTCAAAGTTAAGGAATGAGTGGGTTTGGGAGATATTTTCGGGGAGGCGGCAGGGAAGGCAAGGGGTTTTAAGAAAAGATTTGGGGTTGAGGGTTTTCCCAAGGAGTGGATTTGTGGAGCAGTGAGGAGTGTAGGTTGACAGTATAGAGAGATCAATGGAGGGATAGAGTGGGGTGGTGGAAAGAATAATTTTGTTTTTTCAAGCCCCAGTTTTAGGAGGGGGAGGGAAAAAGGAGGTTATGGCGAAAAGTCGAGATCCCCGGAGAGTAGAGAGGTGACATCTGGGGAGAGATTAAAATTGGGGTTTACGCATACAGTATATGCAAAAAGTTGATATATGTAAATCCCACCTCTGGGATCGACATCTATCTTGAGGAAGGGGTTTCTCCTACAAACTATACTGATTTTTACCCCACCCAAGGGGGAAAGGGGGAAAATTGCTATTATACTCTCTGATTCACTCTAATTACAGTTCAAGACGCCAAAACATTTACAGCATTGTAGTCTGAACTCCTATAGAAGTGAATTGATCTTAGAAAATCAGAAGTATTGGTCTATCTTGACCAGTTCCAAATACTTCAAACCCCTATCAATCTAGCTTCAGTGAAAACTTAGGAGTCTGACATGTCCCTCATTCCCCTCTGTTTTCCCTTCTATGTTTAATGGTAAAATATCTTACTTGGCAACCTTTTTTTACGCCCATTGCTGTATGTATATTGTATGTATATGGATATTATCTATGTACAGAACATTGCATTATTGTTATCTGTTACAGCAGCTGGATATGTATGTTATCTATGGCTTACCAATAAAATGTTTAAAGAAGTGAACTGAGAGTGAGGTACATTTGTGGCCACCTATCTTTCCACTGCAAGCAGGGGAAAAAAATTTAAAACATAGGGGAAAGGGAAACATGTGTTTTTGGGCCAATAAATGCCCGAAAAAGGGAAATTTTTCCCCTTCAAAGACCTGTTCACGTTCGCACTGGAGTCTTCCCTTATTCTGTCATATTTGTCCCGATAAATAGCACTGCACTCAGCACAATTTTTTCCATCAAAGTGACAGATTCTTTGCTGGAATTTCAACAATCCCTTATAATTTAAAAAGAGTCCCCCAAATGGTGGCAAATGTAAATTTTAGTTAAATTTTAAAAATTGGGTTTTGAAAATAATACTAATAATTGCATAGAAAACAGACCTCAATTTAATACTTTATTAGGTTTAAATAACACAAATGGGAAATTGGGTTTAAATTTAGGAAAAATTTTATCATTTCAGAAAATGGACTAGATACTGAAGGAAGGGACAGATTGTAAGGTTACATTCTATATTGTCAGCAAATTTTGCTGTGTTAAGTGATTGTTTGCTGTGCTAATAGTAATCATTCACAGCTCACTGACTGGCTGACATATCTATCAAGACTTGGTTGTTTGAGTTTAAGTATTTCTGGGAATAAAATGGTTTTCAGAAGGAAAAAGCATTTTTTTAAAATGAAAAAAAGTAAAGCTTTATGACTGGCCCCAATACAATGACTCATTTGATCTTGGTATGCTTTGTTCCGAGGATTGGTTGTTGGGTGTGCCTTTCAAAGAGAGTTTTTTCACTTTATTTTATTCTTATTCCATGCATGTTTGATGCAATTTTTTCAATTACTACAAAATTTTTGATAACATTATTGCAAAGATTTCATTTATGTCCCCTGGATTTCGGTGCGTAACAGAAAGTGGATTGGTTCCATTCAATGGGGCATATCTGATTCCTGTGTTCTCATATTCCTGTGCAGAAACCATACAGGATAAGAGAGACATCTGGATTTATATGGGAGACCATTTAGACTTTTAGTGCAGAATCCACATGCCTTCCGCAGAGGTGCTGGAAAAGTAAGAATTCTAACATATTCATGTTGAAATCCTGCAGGGATCAGTGGTGGTCGGGAGAAGTCATCATGATGGTCTTGATCACATGTGAAAGAAAAGGGAAAGTGAACAACTCATCAGAGAAGATGTCTCATGTGAGTCCCTGGATGTAATCGCACTGTAATCACTTGTCTGCAGAGCCTGTATCTATATGGTAACTGTATGGCTGTAACATACAGTCTGCAGAGCTTGTGTACACTGGTATCTACCACTATATTGTCACTGGATGGTAGTAATATACAGTCTGCAGAGTCTTTGCACACTGTAATCTACCACTACATGGGCAGTTTATGGAGGTAATATACAGCCTGCAGAGCCTGTGTATGAATGGTATATACTACTATATGGTGATATACAATATGATATGGGTGTAATATTGGTCTTTGTATACTAATCTTTATTCAGGAATAGTAGAGCGGTATTATTCAGTCACTATGTGGTGGTAATATGTGGTTATGTTCTGGCTGTATAATTGGGCCCTTATGTAGTTGTATTATTGGTAATGTTGGTTTTGCTACAGTGGGATTTGTTTGGTAGCAGTATGATGGCGATATGTACGGTAAAATATTTGCTCCGTTATCTACTAACTGCCTGACTATTATTAAGAGGTAATAGTACATGTTTGTGGTTGGGGCTGGCAGAGGGAAGTATCCAAAAGTTTCCTTTTGAGCCCAGGCTTCTTTAGTTATTCACCTGGCCACCATCCACCATCAGACTAAAGATGAAGGAGGAAGAAATTATCTCAAATGGATTTAAGAGGCTCTGTTGATGCTGATAGGCAAACTCAACCGAAGTTTCCCTATACAAGGTCAAGAGATTTGCTTCTAACAATAGTGTGATGATCTTCTCTACCAAATGACTTCTAGTGTCCTGTCGATGTGTTCAGGGCAGCATAGCAATTGTGTGGAAGTAATTCTCTCTCTTTGAACTCTTATTCAGGTGAAACTAGATCACCATATTCATTTAAAGGGTTTATTTCACCAAATTTAGTAGCTTCATATATGTAGGCAAAAGTAAAGACTATTACCAAATACTTTGCTGATCTAATTTTGCTTAATTTCAAAACTAAATCAGTTCTTAACTCCTGCTTTTCTAGGTACTGACTACCTCTCTGCTCTAGAAGCCCTGGCTGGAGTGGTGACATCACTCCCTGCTGTGTCTTATTAGCAGCACGGGAGCTTGTTTATCCTTCTTACTAACAAACTGACAAATAGCATTGTATTCTGCTGTTTAAAACCTCTTCATTACCAATGTCCCTTCCACAGGCTATTGACAGTTTATATATTAAATACTCTTATGACTTTTTTTTTGTTTTGTTCCATGTTACTGTGTGAGATACACATCATTTTACTTAGTCCTATCAAGATTAACTTTCAACATGGGGGGACAGGTAATTGAAGACTTTTTCTAAATAAGTTGGTCTTTTGATTTAGTGATGAGATAAGAGAGATTTTATCGGCTCTGTGTGCAATCAGTTTTCTATAGTTATCTCCATATCTCTGCTACCTGAATAGGAAGAGAGGAGGGAGTGATGTCAATATGGATGGAGAGCTCACTTACAGAGAAGACTAATTATCTCTAACAAGATTAGCTTTTGTTTACAGATAAGCAATTGTTTTTTCTCCTCAGAGCACCTGCAGCTTTTGTTTAATGAAGATTAGTGCTCCTGCACTTGTCAGTGTAATAGCACAGCTAGTTACAGAGAAGTTACATATGCTAATCACTGCTATAGAACCACCCATAGACTGACAATGCCAGAGTGAGTGTTAAACTGCTTGATAAGCAAGATAAGAAAACCCTTTTAACCTGTCACCTTTTCTTTTAACCTTATTAGTGCCATAATAAATTTCATATCAGGGTATTCGCAGCTACTGCCTGGGTGACTGTCATATGAACCTCTATGTCAGCTATTCTACCATATGTTAATTTTCCTCATAGACTGTAGGCTCTTGAAAGCAGGGCCTTCAAGCTTTCTATCTAAATTGTTGTTTTGGTTGTTACTTTATAATGAGTAATTTTGTCTGCATGTACACCCTCTGAATTGCATAGTGCTAAAGAATATGTTTGTGCTGTATAAATACAAGATTAATATTTTTACTACTATTTCTTTCATCAGTCAATCTGGTTTGTCAGATAAACGCACCATCTTATATGTGCATTTTTACTGCATTCCAACATTTTGTTTTACCATGATTCTTTTTTAGATTAATTACACAATTTTAAAATTTAACATCTTGTATTGAACAACAGTAAAAAAACTATTATCTTAGATGTATTGACATTTAACCCTGCTGACATCATTTTGACCATATTGTTCATTCTTTTTCATTGTATATAAACTGTATCCTATGTGCATCAATGAGTGCCACTTTTGCTCTACTTTTTCTATTGTATGTGCAAGAAGGCGCTGATGACATAAATCATGGGTTTACTACAGGCACTCCAATATCCTGTCACACTTTAAAAAGGATTCTGGTAGGTTAATTGACTTCCTGTGCAATTATCTATAGTTGCATAGATGTGTGATGAGAGGATTTAAATGTGAGCCCCATTAGGAACATGTATTATTTTGTGTAATTACAATTTCTGTCCAGGAATGCAAAATATTTTGGTGCAATATAAGTAACAGAATACATAAATGTAATACATTTAAGGCTCTAGTTAAATCACCTTTTGGGGTCCACCAGTGGTATCCATTAGAATAGCACAAAATAGAGTCAAAACACAATTCAGCTCACCTAAAATCACTGCCCGGTATGCTGATCCTCTCTTTGATCATCCAGAAGGTATGTAGATCAACAAAATAGAAAAAACAGCAATCTATGCACCAATTTTAGGATAATAAAAAATTGCTAAATTTATTTATACAATTAAAGCCATATAAAGATAGCAAAAACACCAAAAAGCATAAAAAAAACAGATCGCTGATGCGTTTCGGACACACGCAAAGAGTTCTGTTTTTTTCTATTTTGTTGATCTACGTATCCTTTAGTATCTTGACATATGCTGCTGCAGAGCTATAGGGGTCTATAGAGCAAACATAATCTCTTTTGGACAATGTTTCCTCTATTTCTTGTCAGTGTACACTGCTGCAGTCTGTACAAACATGAAACAGAGAAAACATGGTTCAAAAGAGACTGTGTTTACCCTTTAGTAAGGTATGGATGATAGATACCAATGATGTAAATAAAAAGTTGTTAGACATTTTCTCAAAAACTAAAATATTTAGGGCGACATGTATGAATTCTGGCGCTGATAGACCAGTTCTAAGGTAGTATAGACTGCGCCAGAATGTATGAACCTGTTCTTCTGCAGTTCATAAATACAGGCGCAGTCTAGTGCCAATACGACAACTCAGGCAGACCACCTTTAACTTGGTCTGGCTGTTCTAACTGTTATGCGCCAAAGTTTTGGCATCAAAGAATCATAAATGTGTCTACTTCTACTACTGTGGTGTGATACGGTCCCAGAACGCCCCAAAACTTTGGCACGCTAAAAAGTGTCTTAGGTGCGGTATCGAGGCACTTATCACGCCAAAGTTTGGAGTATGCCTGTTCATACATCTATAGAACTGGTCTACTACAGTCTTTTGAGGCCAGAATTCTGGCGCAGCTCCTTTCATACATGTCACCCTTAGTATCTATGTTTTACTTCTAAAATATCACAAAATACTGCAGTAAAAAGTAATCATTCATTTTTTGTATTGTTATTATCACTGTGCACAATATGCTTTTTCTGTAAAAATTCATTGACAGACTTGAAGTTTTAACACATGTAATGCTTAAGAAAGCATCCATTAATACTACATAAACCATAAGTGATAAACAATGTAAAAATGAAAGAAATAAATGGGAGCACTGTGAATTATACTATGTAGCGATGAGCGATTACGTCGACTATCGTCATCGGGTCGATAGTCGATATCGGCAATTATCAAGACGATTTCCGATAGTCGATAATAGATGATCGTCAATGACCATTAAAATCTATGGGAGAGGAACAACACCTTCATTATTACACCAAAACAGGGCTGGAGAAGCTGGAATTAACATCCACAACAGTCAAATGGATACGTGCTACATCTTAGGCAACACACTTAGGTTATAAAAGCCACAGAATAAAAATCACAGACCATTCACTATCCCTGTCTTGTACCACAGCATGACCCTTAAACCTGCATGACCCACAAATTAAAAAGTGCCAGAAGGCAGTATTATTTGAACCATCAATTTACTTGAACTGGACATTGTCTATCCCTGTCCTGGAATGCACCATGACCCTTAAACCTATCTGACCCACAGATTAAAAAAGTGCTGGAAAAAGGAGTCTTTTAACCACCATTTCAGTTGAACTGGACATTGACTATACCTGTTCTGTACCACAGTATGACCATTAAACCTGTCTGACCCACAGATTAAAAAGTGCCTGAAAAAGGAGTCTTTGAACCACCATTTTAGTTGAACTGGACATTGACTATGCCTGTTCTGTACCACAGTATGACCATTAAACCTGTCTGACCCACAGATTGAAAAGTGCCTGAAAAAGTAGTCTTTCACCCACCGTTTTAGTTGAACTGGACATTGACTATGCCTGTCCTGGACCATAGTATGACCATTAAACCTGTCTGACCCACAGATTTAAAAGTGCCGGAAAAAGGAGTCTTTCAACCACCATTTTAGTTGAACTGGACATTGACTATACCTGTTCTGTACCACAGTATGACCATTAAACTTGTCTGACCCACACATTAAAAAGTGCCAGAAAAAGAAGTCTTTGAACCACCATTTTAGTTGAACTGGACATTGACTATACCTGTCCTGGGTAACCTACATCTGTTCAAGTCTTCCTGTACCTCTCTTGTACAATTCAGAGGAATATTTGTATCAGCTATTTTGTACATGCAAGTTTTTTTAGTAGTTTATTTCTAGAAAACACATTTTTAAAATAGGATGGAATCCCACCTCTTCTTTGTTTCTCATTTTTTAATTGTATTAAATGGGTTGTCTCAATACAGGGATTGATAGCTATGTTAAAGATCTTGCAAAGACAAGTCATTTTGCAATATGTGTCCATTAACAGTGTCCTACCTATTCCTGTTTCTGACAGCACCATCACCCTTGAGCCACTCTTGACAATTGTGAAGAACAAATGTCTGTTAGAAACAACATTTTTTTTATAATAGGACCTGTAGTTTAGCTGCATGTCACAGCAAAATGCCTCCAAAAATTCAAAGCATGACCCTTGAGCCACTTTTGACAATTGTGAAGAACAAATGTCTGTTAGAAACAACATTTTTTTATAATATGACCTGTAGTATAGCTGCATGTCACAGCAAAATGCCCCCAAAAATTCAAAGCATGACCCTTGAGCCACTTTGGACAATTTTAAGAAAAAAATGTTGTTAGAAAAACATTTTTTTTAAATAGGGCCTGTAGTAA